>CAUYQG010149895.1:0-56601 GCA_963574415.1 Tarsius wallacei | reverse complement strand
AGTAGCTGGAACTACAGGCGCGCTACCACACCCGGCTAATTTTTTCATTTGTTGTAGAAATGAGGTCTCACCAAGTTGCCCAGGCAGGTCTTGAACCCGCGGGCTCAGTCAATCCACTCACCTCAGCCTCCCAAGGCGCGGCTTTAAATTTTATTGTAAAGATGTGGGGTACAATTCAGTATTAGGTATACAAGTGGTCACTGCACAGGTAAAGTTTGGGCCTCCCTTTGGTCCCCACTTTGCCTGGCTTGAGGTCAGGTACCCTGATTGATGTTGGGTGCATACACCTTTAGCGGGTAAAGTCCAACCTTCTTGTCATGGCTTATGAGACTCTAATGCTTTCTGCCCCCTTTCCTGTTACTTCCCATCCAACCAACACTAAACCCAGCCGTGTTGAGTCAGATACAGTTCTCTGAATGAACTAGCCTCTTTAGCATATCCATGCTTTGGTTTTTGTTTTTGATTTGCTTTACTTGTTCTTTTTCTGCCTGAAATTACTTCATCCCATATTTTAAGGTTGAGTTTAGTGATCTTTTCTGGGTAGCCTCAGGGTGCCTCAGTCATTTATGTCAGAATGAAAAGTGTCTGTGCCCTAGATCTGGAGCTGTTCTGTCCAATACAGTAGCCACTAGTCATGTATACTAGTAAAATCAAAATAGGCTAGGCCGTGAGACTCACGCCTATAATCACAGTGCTTTGGGAAGCCAAGGTGGGAGGATTGCTTGAGTCCAGGTGTTCAAGACCAGCTGGGGCAACACCGCAAGACCTCATCTCCCCCCCCAAAAAAAAACCCCAAAACAAAATTAGCTAGGTGTGGTGGTGTGTGCCTATAGTCTCAGCTCTTGGGAAGCTGAGGCAGAAGAATCACTTGAGTCCAGGAGCTCAAGGCTGCGCTAAGCCATGTTGTGACACTACAACCCAGCCTGGGTGACAGAGTGAGACCTGACTCAAAAAAAAGAAAAGTGAAAATTAATTAATATAATTAAAAATTCAGTTTTACAGTTATACTAGCCACATATCCAGTGTTCAATGGCAATATATGGCTATTGATTATGGCATTGGACAGTACAGATACAAACTATTTCCATTATTGTAGAATGTTCTGTTGAACAGCACAGATCTAGAGAATAAGGAATTGATGGACTGCCCACTCACTATGGGACCAATAACCCTAGATCCTGAAAATCTGAGAGTCAAGTGCCATTGGTGAGTGTGGAGAGAAATCTCAGTTCCCAGTCATTTCCTGAGCCCAGCTCATTGGGTCCCTATGGCTATTAGGGTCAGAGAAGCTGAATACAAAAAAACACAGCTGGGGTTTTTATTTTGAACCCTAAAAACAGAATGAAGAGTGAGGGACTTCTTGATTCACTAGCAGATGAAATGTGTATATCATTATAACAAGAGAGAACAAGTCATTACTATTATTTTTATAATGCTAATAACATTAGTTTACACTAATGATACATTGTAATTGTTTTACATTTTGGGTTTTGCAGGTTTTTCTTTCCTACCTTAGGAATCAATCCACTCATTAAAACAATGTCTTTAAGTAATGGATTTCCTCTGTTAGCACAATTCTTTTAGAATTTGGAGATACAGCTAAACAGATGTCATCAGAGTAGTGTTCCCAGGATTCAGAAGACTGGAAAGGGCTGCCCTCTGAGAGTGAAACTAGAGGGTCAACATATAACAGTTTCCTGTATTTTGTCAACATGTAACTCTCAGGGCCTCACCATGCCAGGCTCAGTGCCCAGCAAGGGATGCAGTGAGGGACCGGACTGAGTTGGCTCCAGCTGAGATGAATATCATCGCCTGTTGGTATTATGCAAACCAAGAGACTGCCCCCGAGCCTAGGCTATTGACCTAGATCAGGGGAGGACCTCAGGGAATTTAATAATATAAACAAACTACACAATCCTTTACCTGAAACCCTTGGGCTAGATAGCTTCAAGACCTAAATTTACAGAATTTAGAAATTTATAAATATTGTATATTATGTTATACCCATAGTGAGGAACAAAGCAGCACTCTGTAATCAAATGTATTTCTATTTCAGAAGAAAAACATGACTTTTCACACCAAATGAAGTAAGCAAAGTCTTTAAATAGCTTTATGAGTTCAGGTCAGGTCTTATTGCCAAATATGTTTGGTGCCACCTTACAAAATAATTGTAGTTTTCATAGTATTTTGGGATTTCAGAATTGCAGATAAGAAACTACACTCTACTTGAAAATATAATGTGTTAGCAATAGCCTAATTGTTAATGATCTAGAAAAAGAAGGTCCAAAGAGGGTATCCAATTCTGTCCCTGAGACAGATGCTTCTGGTCTGTTGAGAGATTCCTTTTAACAATATTAATGCACATGACTTTGGAATTTCATCAGCTGCTGTGAGTTTGGTTTATGTGAGTCTATTTTCTTTAACCGTGTGAAGATACAATACAGAAGACTGTCCACAGAGACCCGGCTAAGGCACTGCTAGCTTAAAGTCTGGCTGAAAGCAACGTGTAGCTTCTAGAGCTGTGGTTCCCAGCTCTGGTTGTGCGCCAGAATCAGCTGGGAAGCTTGACAGACTGATGCCCAGGCTACACAAATCAGAATCTGCAAGAATGGGCTCAGGTATCAGTGTGCTAGGTGTGTGTAGGAGTGGAGACTTAAAAAACAAACAAACAAACAAAAAAAACAACAACCTGGACTTATTTTTTGGAGGGAAGGCCCCTTGTAGTACAGGTTTCCTTCTCTAGGTAAGTGTTGTAGGAACCCATCGCCATCAGTGTGCCAGCTAGTGTTGTTGTGAGAGGCCGCGTTTGGCTCCAGTGAATTTTTTTTGAGACTCTTTCAACACATTTGCCCATTTCATGATGGTGGTTTACAAGTGCACCTGCCCACACCGTGCAGAGTATTCAGCAGTTTCTGAAAAATGGCATGACCCCTGTGCCCCACCCTCGCTATTCACCCAATCTTGCTCCAAGTGACTTTTTTTGTTTCCTCAGCTGAAAAACGTCCTCAAGGGGAAACATTTTTGCCGACGTGGAAGAGGTAAAGCAAAAATCAGCAGGATAAAAGGCATCAAAATTGATGAGTTAAAAAACTGTTTTGAGCAGTGGAAAAAGCATCTTGATAGGTATTGCATCAAATGGAGAGTACTTTGAAGGTGACTGAAGTTTAAACCCACAAGAAGAAATATACATTTTTTTCATAAACGAATTCTGAGTTTTTTTGGGTCCCCTGTGTATGTATTATCGTTTTTACTTTTTCAATTGGGGTATACAATACATACAATAGAGAATATAAAAATACAACAACCTGAAGCAACCACCCCCAGAATGAACTCTAGAATGCCCCAGGTTTTGGGTGTTCTCAAAGTCCTTATTCACCATCTCCTTCCCCCAGGCACCACTATGCCCTGTGACTTCTCAGCACTATCTTAGTCTTAGGCATAAGTATTTTGTAATACTGGTACTCAAACTGGGTTCACCACCTGGAGAGTTTTAACGGGCACTGGGTGCTGGGGTTTCACCCAGCTGATTTACATATTCTGAGGTCCAGCAGTGCTGGGCAGCAGCATTTTTATAGCTACTAGGCTGATTCTAATGTGCGGTAGTTTGAGTACCACCGTTCTAGTAACTTAGAACATTTAATCTTAACTGAAACAGATATAGCTCCCAAAGGCCAAACACTTACATATAAACCATTAAAAATAATCAGAAAGAGATTACCTCTTTTAGGAAGATTGAATTTTTTTTCTCTCACCCTTCCTTCCTTCTTACTCTCTCTTTCTTCCATTTTTTCTTTCCTCCCCCTCTTCCATCTTTCCTTTTTTTCTGATTATACTACTATGGATATCAGAAGCAGCTCAAGTCCATCTATTAAGTCTCCTGTTTCTCTCCCTTTTAATTTCCATTTCAGGAAGAAATTATTTTTTAAAAAAATATAAGGATATAGAGGAAAAGAGAGAGAGAGAGAGAGAGAGAGAGAGAGAGAGAATGGTGGGGGGAAGTGGTGGTAGAGAAAGAGAAATCAAACAAGCCTGAGAAAATACAAGGCCTGACGGGGAGAAATGATCAAGGGAAAAAAGATGGGGGAGAGAAAAGAAAATGGGTTCTCTCCTGTTATACTTTATTTGACCCTGTAAGTTCATTTTACAAGGACCAATAGGGCAAAAAGAGCTTTTAAAAGTTGTTGGTAGGCAACCTGGTATGTCAGTTGACTGTAACATCATCAATCCCGTAGTTTCTAAGACCTCATAATGAGAATACCTTACCCAGGTTCTCTGTGCTCCTGGCAGGCAGGACGGTATTTTGGGTGAGAGCTGGTTTCCTGAGTCCCACTGCCTGGTCCAACCAGGAAAGAACAGTGTCACCTTGAGGAAGATACTATAACCTTTTTAAAGTTTCATGATTCATTGTCAGTAGAATGGAGTTAACGGTACCTACCTGTGATGGTGAACTTTTATGTGTCAATTTGAGCTAGGCTATGGTACCCAGTTATTTAATCAAATGCGAATCTACTTGTAAGTGTATTAGATATTTTGTGGATGTGATTACCATCTAGAATCATTAAGTAAAGCAGATTACCCTCTATAGTGTGGGTGGGGTTCACTCCATCAGTTGAAGGCCTGAAGAGCAAAAACTGAGGTCTCCCAGAAAAGAAGGAATTCTGACTCGGGACTGTAACCTAGATATCCTGCTTGAGTTTTCTGGAAGCCAGCCTGCCCTTCAGATGTAGGACTCACAGCCGCAGTATCAACTCTGACATGGGCTTCCAGCCTGCCAGCCTGTCCTCTCTGAGTTTCAGAATTGCCAGCCCCCACAATCGCAAGAGTCAATTCCTTAAAATAAAACTCCTTATATGTTCACAAATATGCTGTTGGTTTTGTTCCTCTGGAGAACCCTGACTGATAAACTACCTCATGAGGTAATAAATGTAATGTGTTAACCACAGGCAAACTCAGTGTTAGCTTCTATTTTTAGGGTTGTAATATGGCTTATTACAGCATATTTCTTCTGCCATTACCAGAAGGCTAAGGAACGATTCTTAAATTTGCACTTATCTTTCCTCCACCCTTTGTAAACTTTTTCATATTAGGTCTCAGGCCAGTTCTCTTTAATTCACTTCAAGACAGACCCAGAACATAATTAGGGCAAATAACAAACTGGACAGTTAGAGGTGCACAGCTGGATTTAAAGGTCCTCCTAGGAAACTCCTTTCTTTCAGACTCTAAGTCTTTTCTCCTTGGCTCCCTTAGATACCTTTCTTCTCTCTTTCCTCTTTTTACTTTTCCCCACTCCCTCAGCCCAAGCTTCCTTTGATCTGTTTTCCAGGGCCTGGCCACCTCCTCCATGGGAGGCAGCAGCTCCAGTTTGCCCATCACTCTGACCATCGCTGAAGTCGCTGACAAATATTCTTGTGGCAGTTTACATCAAAGCCACTTGCCATGCAAGCATGGGGAACTGGGGAAATAGTGGCTTGAGGTACCTCAAATTTGGCTTCCCTAATGATACTTCTCCTTTGTTGGTTCCTAGAAAGGCTGGCCAGAGGCAAGAGGCTGGAAGAGAGACAACTGCACTTGGGAAGAAAGAACATTCCAGCAGCTAGAGTCTAGTTCAATATTTTTCCACAAATAGTTTGGAAAGGAGGTTGGCCCAGTGAAAGGATCCGTGTGTGCATCAAGTGTTGGCATTGGATTATTTAACCCAGCTCTCTTATTCACAGCTCTCTTATTCACCAAATGAAGACAATGAGGCCCTGAGAAGAGGTCTGGAAAAGGTAGCAGCTAAACTGGCGGGAGGACTTGGACCAACGGCTAGGCCTCTCCATGCAGAGTCCAGTGGTTTCTTCCACATGGCCTTTAACAGCACAGGTGGAGTAGCAGGGTTTAAAGACTGTGTCTCCTTTACAAAACAGCTAATACAGTCAGGCCGGCAAAACACCCTCAAGATTCCTCCTGCTGCCCATGAAATCCATGAGCCTCAGGATTCAGGGCTCCTGGGGGTGGACAGTAGCAAGGACAGGTAACAGAAATTGAACCACAGACTAGAACTTGAGGAGACACAAGATACGAAAGATTACAAACGGCCCTCTCTTCCTTGTGTAGTTTTCCATGAAAAAACTCGATGGATGATTCCAATTTCTCAGGCTTTCTGAATTCCTAATAACGGCCATTTAAAATGAGGAAGTCACTCTATGGCGGAAGGCAAATTAGAGGTACCTATTTGATCAGCCTCCTCTTACAAGTCACTCTGCCATCCTTTCCTCGCTGTCTGTATCCCCTAGGTAGCAATACGTTTGAATTTCAGGTTCATTCCACACGACTCACAAAAGGCTAATTTCTAAAAACAAAGGGCATGTGAAGAAGTTATTTTAGGAGATGTCAAAGTCCTGGCTGCTGAATGTAACGGAAGTGAAGCTCTGAAGGGTGAAGGGCCAATTAGGCATGTGAAACTTTCCAGGTGGCTTTGCTTCAGTGACCTGAACAGGTGGGAGTACGAAGCCCACCTGCTTCTCTGTTTGCACAGTGACTAATACATTTATAAACACTTAATAAACATTTAACTGTGTCAACTCTTAAAACAGTTCTTTCACAACTGGAATTCAACAGATTTGAAATTACTGGGTGACTCTGTAAGGCCACTTCCATAAAAGGAGACAGGGATGAAAGTTCTGGAGATGCCAAAATCCAATTCTTAGCAACAGGCCAGAGCTGCTGGTCCTCATTATGCTCAGGTCTGACTCAAGAAGCCGAATACTCCATCTCTGCTACACAGGGAACAGACTGAGATAATTTAATTCCAAACTGCTGAATTGTAATACATTTGGAGGGAACCTTTCCTAAGATTCAGAGTGAGCTTTAAGTATTAAAAATATAGTTCCGTTTTCTGGTGTTGGGAAAACAGGACATCTACAAGCAAAATAATGAAATGAGACACTTATCTTATACCATACACAAAAATCAACTAAAAATGGATTAAAGACTTAAATATAAGGCCTGAAACTGTAAAACCTTTAGAAGAAAGCATAGGGAAAAAGCTCCTTGACATTGGTCTTGACAATGATTTCTTGGACATCACACCAAAAGCACAGGCAACAAAAGCAAAAATAGACAGATGGGACGACATCAAACTAAAATGCTTCTGTGCAGCAAAGAAAAGCATCAACAGAATGAAAAGGCAACCTTCAGAATGGATAATATATGTACAAACCATGTATTTCATAAGGAGTTAATATTCAAAGTATATTAGGAATTCCTACAACTCAATAAGGAAAAATCCAAATAGCTTGATTAAAAAATGGGCAAAGGACTTCACTAGCATTTCTCCAAAGACATACAAACAGCCAATAGACATAGGAAAAGGTGCTCAGCACCATGAATCATCAGGAAATTGCAAATCAAAAGCACAACAAGATACCACTGCACACCAGTTAGAATGGCTACTGTATATATATATAAACCAACAAAAAGATAACACATGTTGGCAAGGATGTGGAGACATTGGAACCCTTGCACATTACTAATGGGTATGTAAAATGGTACAGCCACTACAAAAAACAGTATGGAGGGTCCTCACAAAATTAAAAATAGACTACCATATGATCCAGCAATCCCACTTCTGGGCATATATCCAAAAGACCTGAAACCAGGATCTTGAAGAGATAGTTCTTCTCCTATGTTCATCGCAGAATTATTCAGAATAGCCAAGATATGGAAACAACCTGAATGTCCATCAATGCATAAAGAAAATTGTGGTACATACACACAATGGAATATTATTCAGGCTTAAAAAAAGAAGGAGACCGGGCTTGATGGCTCAGCTTGTAATCCCAGCACTTTGGGAGGCTGAGATGAGTGGACTGCCTGAGTCCGTGGGTTTGAGACCAGCCCAGGTAACTTGGCGAGACCTGTCTCCACAATAAATCAAAAATTAGCCAGGCATGGTAGTGCATGCCTGTGGTTCTGGTTACTTGGAAGACTGAAGTGGAAGAATTGCTGGAGCCCAGCAGCTCAACACTGGGGTGAATGTGAGTATACCACTGCATTCCGGCCTGGGCGACAGAGTGAGATTCCAACTCAAAAAAAAGGAAAAAAAAAAAAAAAAGAAAAAAAAAAGAAAAAAAAAAGAAGGCCTGATTCCACTTATATGAGGTATCTAAAAAAGTCAAAGTCATAGAAGTAGGGAATAGATGGTAGATGACAAGGACTAGAAAAAAGAGGAAAGGGGAGTTGTTCAATGGGTATATAGTTAAAGTTTTTCAAGATGAGTAAGTTCTAGAAATCTGCTCTATAATATATTACCTATGGTACTATGGTACCTATGGAAACTATAGTCATATGGTATTGTGCACTTAAAATTTGTCAAGAGGGTTCATCTTATATTAAGTGCGTTTTACCACAAAAAATAAACAAATACATGAACTCCCACCCCACCAAAAAAATAAAGGGGCATAAGAAACTTTTGGAGCAATGTATATTTCTATTACCAATGATTGTAATGATTGTTTTATGGGTAGATGTTTACGTACGAACTCCTCAAATTGTACATTAAATATGTACAGTCTTTATGTATTAATTATGCCTCAACAAAACTGTTAAAATATACATCCATTTTCAAATCCCCTAATTTAGGAAAAAGCAAATAATAATTTTATATTCTCTATGGGTTATTGTATAAAAACAAAGATGAATTCATCCGCAATTATTCTTAACAGCATATATCCTCCGTAGATATGGGCACAACACCAGGGATAGATGTCCTGTGTTCAAGCTTTGGCTTTGATACTGTTTTTCAAAATGAACTCTCTCAGTATCGATCTATTTCCCTCCCTTCCCATATCCCACCTGTTGTATTGATTAGAATTAAGTTCTGCTGCAAATGAAACAAAAAATCTCAATAGCGGTGGCTTGAAAAAGAAAGAAGTACATTTCTCCCTTATAAAAATTAAGCTCAAAAGGAAGTAGTCCTAAGCTGGCAAGGTGATGCACAGCCATATGACTATAGTTTCCATAGCAAGAACCCTGATCCCTATTACTTTATTGCCATCTACAACACATAGTTTCTTCTTGTGGTCCAAGAGAGCTTCCTGAACACCATCAGGCCCACATTCTTGTCAGCGGGAAGTGGCAAAGAAGGGCAGGCCTCCTTTATTTAAGGACATTTCTCAAAAGGTACATGGAGCACTTCTGCTTATGTGTGTTCCAAGGGCCAGAAATTAGCCACATGAATACATCTTCTAGAAAACAAATGCACATGTATAAGCTACCTTTGTTTTTTACCTTTGTTTCTGTTACTAGACAAATGGATAAATGAGTCTTTGGCATCAAGAAAACTTCTTACAAGATGTACTTCTTGTAAGAAGAGCTATGGTTTTTATTTTTGGTGACTATATACCCAGCTAAAGCCAGGGATTGATTCATTAAAGTAAAAGGGGAGAACATAAATCAGGGGATGGCTAGCAGCTTATGTTACAGATATCTAAGGTGTTCATGAAGTAAAGATGAACACTTCACAGAAGGACAAGCTTGTTCTGTTGACGGCTGAAGCTTCAGATGGGGATGGAGAAGCCCAAAGATTCTACGTAGCAGATACATGCATAATTTTTACAGCACAATGCATTGCTTTTCTTGCCTATTAAATAATTTTAAGATCTGAATCACAAGCTCTGAAGACTAGATGGTAGAAAACAAATGCACATGTATAAGCTACCTTTGTTTCTGTTACTAGACAAATGGATAAATGAGTCTTTGGCATCAAGAAAACAGTTATTTTAATTGAATATTAAGAGGCAAAAACAGAATTATCACTAAAAGTCACATTATGTTGCAGAAAACACAGGTGTTACAGCTTTATGTATTTATAATAGAGCAGATTTCACAATGACAAAAAAAAATCACAGAAAGAAAATAAGAATGCTGATTGGGGGTTAGTCCACAGAGGTCTTCCGTATTGGCCAGTTAGCTTTGCTAACTGATTTCACCAAGTGAAACAACTCATAGAATAGAGACTTCACTCTGAGTGTCCAAGCTAATCCCCACCTCCACCCTTAATCTTTTTCTGTTTGAAGTCTGAATAGAAGGGTTGATTTGCTGGAATAATTCTTTTTTGAACTTGTGGTTTGGGTTTTAGTGCACATACAGAGAATGGAGATCTATACTGGCTGTCCCTAAATGTAGATACTCTGTATGTATATATAGCCTTCCCTGACACCTCTCTCTAGTTATTGTTTGCCATTTAGAAGCCACAGCTGCTGTAAGGAGCATCTAGTTAGGGACAGATTGATTTTGGGTAGGGTTCAAAGCTTATTCTTTGCCTCAAGTTGAGCTGACCTGTACACAGAGAACACAGACCTATGAGGCAGAAGGGAACTCCAGCAAGCCTTGATGCCACCTCCTAGGCTCTTTAAACCCAGTGTGGAAAGAAAGGGAGGCTCCCTGGCTAAAAGGGATGTTATGGTTGTGGTTTCCTACCATGTCCTGCTGTCTGGTCTGGTCTGGGGAGGCCGTGAATTCCCATCAGGTACAAGCATAGCAAGTCGTCTAATTTTATGAAGCGAACTGGATGTAACCAGTTTTTCTTTCTTTCTTTCCTTTTTTTTTTTGAGTCAGCATCTCACTCTGCCACTCAGGTTGAAGTTCAGTGGCATGCTCACAGCCACTGCAGCCTCGACCTGTTGGGCTCAGGAGAGCCTTCTGCCTCAGTCTTTTAAGTAGCTGGAACCACAGTGCACGCCACCTTGCTTGGCTAATTTTTTTGACTTATTATAGAGATAAGGTCTTGCCTAGTTGCCCAGGCTGGTCTTGAACCCCTGGGTGCAGGCAATCTTCTTGCCTCTGCCTCTCAAAGTAAGTAAACTTAACTTTAACTGAGTATGGCTAGTAATTATGGGGCAGAGTTGCTTAAACAAATGTCATCTACAAATCATTAAGTAAAATCTTCTGGATTAAATCTGGACGTAACTGCCTTCTTTATAAATACATCTTATAGGTTGCTGGGCTCAGTGGTGCGCTCCTGTAGTTTCAGCTACTCAGGAAGCTGAGGCAGAAGGATTGCTTGAGTCCAGGAGTTCAACACCTTGCCTCAAAAAATATCAATCAATCTTATAGGCCTTAACTACTTGAATGATGTTCTGGTGGCCAAAACAGCTCATTGCTGCAGGAAGAAGCTTTTCTCAGGAATCCCCTAGCAAGAAAGTGCCTGCTTGTCTGGGTGACAGAGTGAGACTCCAACTCAACAACAACAACAACAACAACAACAACAAAAGAAAGTGCCTGCTTGTAACAAAAGGAAAATAGTTTAAAGAAGAGGAGAGTTTAGAAAAAGAGGGGAAAAAGTGAAGGGCAGTAACAGTTTAGGGAGGCTTACCACAAGGGCAGTTTCCTGCTGAGTTGAGCTTGTCCAGTGAATCCTAAATTTTTAAATCTTTTCATCTATAGTCTGAACATTTTAAATTTACTCTCTAGATATGACATAGGAATCCTAAGTTGCTCCTATTGGCATTCTAGAATTGCCACACTTCATCTGCAAATACTTCTGGGGCCAGTCTGTGAGCTTAACACATTTAAAATCCCACTTCTGTGCACAAGGAACTCCACAGCCACAACTGCTATTGGAGCCATAACATTTATTAGTGTCAGTCATTTGCAATTGGTAGCAATCTCTATTTTATTTTTTCCCTTTTCCAAATAGAAATAATGGGCCACTTCATGAAACCATAATAAAATCTTGCATATCAGTATATAATAGTAATAGTTAATGTTCTATAAAATTGCTCAGATTTTTTTCTGGAGTGAGAAGTAAACAGGAAAGGCACCTGGCTTCAGAAGATGCCTCGCTGGCTGCATGAAAGCTGGGCTGGCAAGAAAGATGACAAAGTGCTTTCATTCCAGGTGTCAAGAAGGGACGGGGCTGCCCACAAGACCATCTTCCAATGTCAGTGCGGTGCAACTTAGGGAAACTTCCCTCCTTGACTCCATGACAGAGTCTCCTTGAAGTGTAGTCATGAAAGCATTTCCCCTGATTCCCTCTCTTTTCTGGCTTGTAGCAGCAAAGAAGAAAGACCATCTCGTATGCTGGCTGATGAAAACTTGAATAGCTGTATACTGTCACCAGATCATTTGGAGGAAAAATGATAAATGCCCTAAAGAAAGCCCTGGGATGCTATATGGAAATCGGAGGTAAGAAGAGCCAATAAGGTCTGTGACAATATTAAGCCAGTTACTAGCAATGAAGCAATTATATGTGTGACTGAAACAACCTATAATGACAGCTCTGACAAAGGCACAGGAAAGTGGGCAGGAGACCACTTGGAATAATCTGAAATATCTTGTGTCCTGAGTAGAGAGAAGTGTGACCTATTCCAGAGCTTGAGGGTAAGAAAGATCTGAAATTATACACTGAGAGTGGAGGTACCATATCACACTTTTTAATTATAAGTGCCTTAGCTCTTAGATTTGCCAGGGAAGGCATATCTCATAAAATGACTGATTGCAGAAAGTCACAAAGTAAAATGCAAGCACACAATAAAAACAAGGGGAAGGTCGTGCTTGGTGGCTTAGCCTGTAATCCCGCGCCTTCAGAGGCTGAGGTGAGTGGATTGCCTGAGCCCGAGGGTTCAAGACCTGCCTGGGCAATTTGGCAAGACCTCATGTCTACTATAAATCAAAAAATCAGCCGGGCATGGTAGCGCATGCCTGTAATTCCGGCTACTCGGAAGGCTGAGGCGGAAGGATAGCCGGAGCCCAGCAGGTAGAGGCTGCGGTGGCTGGGAGCGGCCACTGCACTCCAGTCTGGGTGACAGAGTGAGACTCCAACTCAAAAAAAAAAAAAAAAAAAAAAACAAGGGAAGAAAAGCAACTAAAAATGAGAGCATAGAAACTATCTATAAAGTAATTACATCTACCTTGGGCCTTGGGCCAGGGGCCTGAGAAATGGGTGACAAACAACTTGTAGAAGAAACAGCTAAGCCCGTTCCGTTACAGGCAACTTCGTAATATGTGTCCACAGCCTTAAAACTCTGTGATCCCTTTGACTTGGGAAGTCTATTATTTGGATATTATCCCAAATGAATATCTATGGATGTGAAAAGTGACTTAATGAAGTGTTAGTAACAGCAACAACTAACATTTGGCGCTCATTATTTCCTTCATAGAAGAAAAAGCTCATTCTGGACACTATGGAGGTCTAAGGAAGGGATGGAGTTGGCAAAGAAACATTTAAAAATTAGATGTAATGAGTCGGGGTTTCACTCTGTCACGCAGGTTGGAGTGCAGTGGCACCATCACAGCTCACCACAGCCTCGAACTTGCTCAGGTGATCCTTCCATCTCAGCCTCCTGAGTAGCTGGGGCTACAGTTGCTCACCACCATGAACGGCTAATTTTTTGATTTTTTTGTAGCAATGAGGTCTCGTTATGCTTCCTAGGATGGTCTTGACCTTTTGGGCTCAAGAATTCCTACCCTTGGCCTCCTGAAGTGTTGGGATTACAGGCGTGAGCCACTGTGCTTGGCTCAACTGCATACTTTTTACAGCATAACATATATTCTTTCTTTGCCTATAAAATCACTTTAGAGATGAATCAAAAGTACTGAAGACTAGATGTTAGAAAACAAATGCATATGTACGAGCTACCTTTGTTCATAGGTTATTAGACAACTGGATAAATAAGTTTTTGATGTCATAAAAAAGCCTATTTTAATTGAATATGAAAGAGAAAAAAAGAATAAAGTCACTAAAGTCACACTATGGTGCAGAAAATATACATTTCACAAGACAGAAAAAAACTGAAAATGCTGACTGAAGCTGTTGTACTTCCCATATCTTAACTTATTTCACAATGAGGGTGTTTATCACAGTGTTATTTATGTTGACCTCCTTAATACCTGTTACAGGTGACTGGTTAAATAAATGATGTTTCCATATAATGCAAGCATTCGAAATCTAATACAAAAGGTAACATAGAGCTATATTTATAGACATGGAAAACAATCTCAATATTCTGAGGTAGAGCCCATGAATAGACTATATCATATATAGTATAATTCTGTTTTAACCTTTTTGATAAAAATGTTAATAGTGGTAATGTATATTAATTGGGATTATGATATTTTTATGTTATTTCTGTTTATCTGGAGGTTTTAGACTTTTAGAACTAAATATGTTTTATTACAAAAAGAGAAGCACAATTTGTTTTTAGAGATTTGTTTTTAGAGATAAAAAAAACTTTGTTCTACCAGAAAAAAAAATCTAGCTGAGCAAATGTTTCCAGGGGACATAAAGAATGTCTCCAAAGTGGGACTAATGTGGGGGAAGACTCATCCCAGATGCGGACTCCTCAGACCTAACAATTCAAAAAGAAGAATTCCTGTCAGCAGGTTGCATTTTCAGGGGGAAAGGACACACCTGCAGGCCCTGGCCTGGGGCATTTTAAGTCAAATTCTCCTTTATGCACTTGGGAGGACAAAGAGGGTATGAAGCGCCTCCCCTCTCCCTCCTTCCTTGGCTACTCATTGCTCTTGGGGTCCCTGATCCCACTGCTGGGGTCCTGCTCTCCTTGCTGGGTCTTGGTGTGGTGGAATGCTTACTCTGCTTTTGAAAAAAACCCTGAACAAACACTGAGAAACCTCAGGCAACTCAAAAACCACACGAATGAAATGGACATGTGGTCAGTTGCCTTTACTGGGTATAAGGAGAACTCCCTGCCCCATCCTTTCTCACCTCCAAAGAAATGCAAAAACAAAAATCATTTCATGGATATTTTCTCTGGATGCATTTTCTGAACTGTTGGTTAGGGTATTAGGCAACCTATTTAGTTAGTTTGACAATATTTGATAATCCTTATGCATTAAGTTTTATAAACCAAGAAATTTAACAGACATATATGTATTATACTGTACTGTGTTTAGAAAGAAAGCTTTTTCCACATAAAATCAAAATTTGCAAATAATGTAGTATAAACAAATGTATCAAATACACACTTTCTTCTTCAAATGACATTAAAAAGACTGTAGCTTAAATACTCTGAACTCTTCATGAGAAAAATCTTATTGAATACAAAGGTGATATATTCCTTTGTAAAGGGTGTTGTTGCCATTACAAGGATGTGAGGGGAGGGGAGGGGGAAAAAGACTGTTCCAAGTGTGTAAAATATAGAAAAGTGTATTAAAAATATCATAACCTGTATGTGTACCTAGATCATGCAATCAGTGTCTGTATAAACTTGATCAACTTGTCTTTCCTTACCTGACAAATGAGGAAAGTGAGGCACTGGATTGTTAAGTGCCTCACCCAGTTTAGAAACTTGCTTTTCTCGTGTAAAGACTGTCCCTAGTAAAACAAAACGAGAAACTCAGAACAACTGAACTTAAAATATCACTAAACTAACATTTTCGTCACATGTTACATGCCAGGGTCAGAAGCTACATACAGCTTTGGAAGTATAGGGTGCAGGAGGAGGCAGTTTTAATCCTTGTGTACTCATTTTCTAGCTTGCTATGAGATTAATATTACATTGCTTGATGCAATTGAAGAATAAGGTACTGTTAGAAGTTTAAGCCTATTAACAGTAGTACTGTACATTAGACCTCCTTATCCATGGGGAACATGTTCCAAGACCCCAGTGGATACCTTAAGCCACTGATAGTGCCAGACCCTATATATGCTGTTTTTTTCCTGCCCATCAAACCTAGAATAAAGTCTGCTTTATAAATTAGACATAGTAAGAGATTAACAACAATACTAAAACAGAACATTATAACAGTAGGTTGTAATAAAAGGTATACGGATGTGGTCTCAAAATATTTTATTGTACTGTACTCAACCTTCTTGTGATGATGTGAGATGATAAAATGCCTATGTGATGAGATGGAGGAAGGTGAATGACACAGGGCTTGTGACGTGGTGTTGGGATACTGCTGGTCTTTTTTTTTTTTTTTTTTTTTAATTTTTGAGTCAGAGTCTCACTTTGTCTCCCAGGTTGGAGAGCAGTGTTACGATCACGGCTTACCATGGTCTCAACCTCCTAGGCTAAGGTGATTCTTCTACCTCAGCCTCCTGAGCAGCTGGGACTGTAGGCATGTACCACCATGCCAGGCAATTAAAAAAAAATTTTTGTAGAGAAGAGGTCCTACTATATTGCCCAAACTGGTCTTGCACTCCTGACTTCAAGCGATCCTCCCACCTCAGCTTCCCAAAGTGCTAGGATTACAGGTATGAGCCACAGCACTCTGCCTTACTGCTGATCTTCTGACAATAGGTCAGAAGGAGGATCATCCGCTTCAAGTGATTCCTGGATCATACAGCCATGACGATGTTGACGGCTGGATGTCAGCAATAGACGGTGTGGATAACTAACCGGTGGGTAGTGTACATAGCATGGATAAACTGGACAAAGAGATGACACATCTGAGCAGGATGGATAGGGTGGGTGGGAGACCTCACACTCCTCGGAATGGTGTGCAATTTAAAACTAATGAATTGTTTATTTCTGGAATTTCCCATGTAGTATTTTTAGATTGCAGTTGACAGCGGGCAACTGAAACCTTGGATAGTGTAATCTTGAATAAGGGGGGGGCACTACTGTATATTGTATTTGACCAATAGAAAGGGAGAAAGGAGTTTGCTAGGGCTCAACCCAAGTGGCTAGAGCTACCACCGTCAAAAGTTAACACCATCCTTATATCAGGGCTGTCATCATCATATTACAGGACTAGGTTTTTTGTACTCTTCAACATACTAGTGACTGCAACTCACACCATCTTGCCATTCCTGGGCCTCCATAATCTTAACCATGAAACAGAGCACAGATTTCAGGTGACAAAGCTCTGGTCGGTAGATGTGAAGCATGCAAGGAGAACAGAGTCCTCTGAGTGCGGCACAGCCATTATGAAGTAACTGACCTATATGAAACTGCTACCATGGTTCACAAATTTATTGTCAGGTTCCAGCCTCTAGCTGTTCTCTGATTGTTCTAAATACTTGACAAACTGAAGCCTTTTCACTTTCTGTTGAAATTGCCTCATCTCCCTGTCAGAGCGCCATGGGGGACTCCATTACTTTTCTGACTTCTCTCCCCTCCTGACAAGTCATTTAGCTGGCTTCTTGTTGTGAAGGCTGTCCATGTCAAATTAGCCAGGGCCCCTATTGTCCTTATTACCACTCGAAAAGCCATCATGAGTAATGCTACGGGGTCCCTCAGTTGTCATCATTTGTCAGAAAGAAAGGGAGTGTGGTTACATATAGCTGACAGGTAATTTCAGTGTCTACAATTACCCCAATTAGTCTTGTCATAAACAATTCGATAAATGCACACCAATACAAACAGATAAACACACCAAGGTCTCTCACTATTAATGCTGTGTAATGGGTAAATCAGTGATATGATGCTATATTTTATTTATTTTTTTTAAACTATCCTCAGCTGTGAGCTGGCACTTGCTACCTGGTCAGCACAAATTGTACTATCTACTTTCATTAGCTCATCACCACAAGGAAATTTGAAAGGCTGTGACAAAATTCATTTAGAGAGAGAGGGAGAGAGCAGATTGTTATAACACCTGCTTTAGGCAAGGATACAACAAAGGTTTTCTTTTTTTGTCAGTTCTGAGCAACTATGGGGTTTAAAGTTCACTTTTTTTGTGTTAAAACTCCAACATGAAATATAATAGAAATGGGAAGTAGAAAAATTATATCCACATTGAAATTAGAAACATGATTTTTTTTTGGGGGGGGAGCCTACTGGCAAACGCACCAGTCAGCAACTATACTTTTTTTTTTTTTAAAGATTGTGGGCTGATAGCTTCACATGTAAGATTATTACGATTCTCTTCAGTTAAGGGTTTCCATCCCCTTCATGTTTAGTGTCAAAGTTACTTATTGACTCCAGTATTCATAGGCATTTGTTTGATACAGACATTACCGTTTCCCTTGCTCGACTCAGTACAGAGGTGATTAAGACCTGGTAAGAACCTGGTATTGGTTCTCTCCCGTATTCTTGAAATACCAGGGAATGAACCTGTTTTAACACAACAACCTCCAGGAGCACTCTTCAGTTACACTCCATATTCAACCCGGAATGAAACGCCCTTAAGTTCGCTCTTGTGATCCACGTAAATAAATGCTCACGATTCAACATCTGTAGCGTCCACTGCACCCTGTCTGTTTGCTGACCGCAATCTTAAGTGATGGCTGAAAAACCCAACACAAGGATATTGTTGTAGGAAATTGCTCTTGGCAACTATTTGTTCAAGCTCAAGATTTTTTTTTTTTTTTAAACCAACACTAAGAACCCACCAGAAAATAGGACAGGTCTCCCTAATGAGTAATCTATTTTAGCACAGTCTTGTCTAGGCATGACAGTTTACTGAGAGGCTTGAAAAACTCGTAATTACCAGTGTTACAGGGCAATTAATGTATATTACACTGCACTACTCATGGCAGCAACTGTCATTTTCTCAATAAAAATGAGTACTCTTCAGCTAAAGGTGACATTAATTGGGACTTTAATGACTATGCAGAGGAGCTGAAGCCAAATATGAACAAAACAGCGATTCAATGAGCGACTTCAGAAACGAGAAAATTGTACTAAAATGAGATTAATTGCTGTTTAGAAAAAGGAAAGAACCTAAAAAGCTATTAAATTGCAGGGTTTGGGTGCCCGGGTGATGGTTGTGATGTTAATCTTGCATTCTCACAGCAGGCAAATATTCACTAAATTCAGAGCCTTTTGACAGCAGGAAAAATCATGTATGCTTAACTTCAATCCATCAAAAATATATTTCAGCTTTTATCAGTGTTCTAAATACTTCTGCAATTTCAAAAATTACTGCTCCATTCCTTGGCTGTCATCATGCAAATGTGAACACTGTCAATATTGCTATGAAAAATTTCCCAGCTTCAAAAGGCCTACTTCAGTGATAAAGAAAGAAAAACGTGAAGATTAGAATTGCAAAACACACACTACTAATATAACAGAAATCAAACAATAAGAATTTAATGTTTAAGTTGTGGAAACTGCTAAAATAGAAAATGATGGGGTGAGCCTTTTTTTGGTAGAAAAATCAAAGAAAAATAATTCTGAAATTCTTTCAAGGCGTGTAACTTTATGCTTAATTAATCATCATCAATAATTAAGACAGAATTTTGTAGCTTGACTTTAGGTGCTATAATCGTTAATATTGTTCTCTAGTTTCTTAAAGGTTTTATCCTCGCTTCTAGGCTCTTTAAAAACAATTATATAATTGCTTTTCTTTATGGCCTTTTCAAATATCATGATGACTGTATACAGAAAACACAGCACTTAAACTTTGACATGTAAGAGGGATAAACAGACTTGATAACTCTGAAGTTAAATACTCTGTTACTTAATTTATTTGTATTTTTAAAGAGTGACCAGCAATTTAGCATTTTAGTTAAAGAGGGAGTTTTCAAAAGAGTTATATATTTTGGACAGAAACACAGCATTCACAATAGCTGCCCCCATCAAAAGATTAGGTCTGACTTTAGAATACTCTGTACTTTCCTACTCTGCATAAGCAATTCTGTTTGTTCTGCATTTTAATATTTAAAGAGCCTTCTCATCTGCAGTTTAGGTCAGGGTTCAAGATACATTAACACACATATAATTCTGGCCATACTCAAGAACCACATCCACTAAATGACAGGGGGTGGTGAAGTAGTGTACTTTCCATCTTCAAATCAATGATAAGCCCTGTCTATTCTAAAAATCCAGAAATACAAATCACCTGACCTCCATTATGAAGACTGGTTATTGGCCACTTGTCTGCCAGAATATACTTATGGGGGTGGGGCGAGGGAGGAGAGAAGGGGAAGGATTGAAGAGAGAAACATATGCATATCCATGCATAAGTCTTACTCAACAACAGGATGTTCTGCTAACTTTTATCTTCCAGCTGTTTTGTTCACTGTAAACATGATGTCTTGAGTTTTGAATCCAAGCTTGAGTGTAATCATCTTTGTAAAACAAGTTGATTCCAGGATCCAGCATTTCCTCAGTATTACCTGCTCCTCCTCTTCCTCCAATTTTCCCTTTTCTTGTATCTAAACTTTTCTGTTTAACGGCACAATTCTTCCCCAAGAGTTTAACAAATGTCCTTTTTAGTCCTTTGGTGGTGGGGGAGTGAAAAGGGGCCTTTGCTATTCATTGTGCCATTTCAAAAACTAAGCTTCTCTCATACCTCAAAAACAGCTTTATTTTTAAAGACAAAAAATTCACCAAGCTTCCCCAAAAGTCTTTTCAGGCAGAGAGAGTCCTTAGAGAAGACAGGTGCCTTTGGCTAAATTATCTCTACTGACAAACCATTCATATAAGTTTGCTTTTTTCAAAAAAATAAAAAAATAAAAAACAAGTACATGTCAATAGTTTGATTCCATTTTGTCTATGCAAATACCATTGATGAAAATTTCAATGGAAGTTTTCAGGGAGTGGAAGAGTTCCAAGCTAGGTATTGAAATAGGACTCAGAAATAGGATACTAATTCACCAAACTTGCCAAGAATGATCTAACCCAGTAGCCATACAAAGGCAACTGCAAACCATCTACATGATCCCAGATAATCCCTTATACTGTATCTCTAGGAGCTCATCTCCATTCTGCCTTTTACTGTGAGAGGTTCCATTTGGGGCTCCAGGTTTCCCATTTGCAAAACGGGAGCAACTTTGTCATGCTAAATTTGCTGCATGTGAACTAAGCTCTGAGCACTTGGCAGACACCACCAGCTCTAGGAATGTTAACGATTGGAATAAACCTTTAAGGAGAGTTTCTAGCATGAATTTATTCGATACTGTTGTTCAATTGCTGAAATTCTTCACCCCTCACGGTTGCCACAGTGGTGTTATGAGAAAAGGTGCACACACTGAATCATGTGACAGGCTTGCACAAAAAAGCAGGAGACATTGCTCTCTCAGATAAGGCTGAAATTCCATTTTTAACCTCATTATTATTTTGCACAAATATCATAGGTCTCTCTTCCAAAATACCACTTAGTGGTTTAAATTTCTTATTCAGGCCTCTCCTAAGATTGAAATGTACCACAATGCCCATCAATCTCACAATTGACAGACCACATTTCAGCTGGGAATAGTGACAAGTTACAGGGACTCTTTAAAAAAAAAATCAATTCCAGGAGATTAGTAAGATGCGTTTTTAGATACATACCCTCAGAACATTATAAACTCAGTGAGAAGCCAAACTGGAATATCTCAAGTTTGGAAGATGAACAATATTTTGATGTGCCAAAGCTAATACATTATATGTTTCTAGTCTTACTATTAAGACCTGTAGCAACTGTTTTAAGAGATGAGTAGAAATGAAACAAATGGTAAATGTTTATTCAGTCATACAGTTCTGAAAGAAAACAACTGTTAATTTGCATTAGCTTGGGATCACTTAGCAGACTGCTTTTTAAAAGCTATCACCTCTCAACAGCCCATAAAAGAGGAAGCTTTCATTCACTCCCCTTCTACCTTCTCCAGCTATACAATATTTAATTTAAATTCATTTTCTACTCATCATAAATATTCAACAAATTAAAAGGCACCTCAAAACAGATAATGTTCTTTGTCCATTAGTTTGTGGAGGAGAAAGTCAACAGGCCAAATATCTTGAGGATCAAGTGGGGACCGATGGAGTCTCATCTACTCCAACTTTCAATACAGAAAATTCCAGAAGGATAAACTTGAGGTACTTTTTGAATCATCAAATAAATTACATTATATTTTATGTCATTTTAGCACAATCAGGACAGTTATTCTGCATGAGAAAAGTTTAATGCCCTATACTTAGGGGTAACAATCTAAGCTATTTAAATGCAGGCAAATCTTATACACATGCTCCTTGACTTACAATAGGGTTACATTCTGATACACCCATCATAAGTTGAAAATATTGTTCAGTAGAACATGCATTTAATATACGTAATATATAAAACATCATAATGTAGTCTAACTCCTAACGTGCTCAGAAGATTTACATTAGCCTACAGTTGATCAAAGTCATCTAATACAAAGCCTACTTCATAACAAAGTGTTGATTATCTCATGTAATTTATTGAACACTGTACAGCATTGATTGTTTACCCTTGTGATTGCATGGCTAACTGGAATCTGTGGCTCACTGTCACTGTCCAGTATCTTGAGAAAATAGCAAAATGCTCATCACTAATCCAAGAAAAGAACAGAATTCAAAATCTGAAGTCTGGCTTCTATTGAAGGTGTACGGCTTTTGCAATGTCATAAAGTTTTAAAAAAACTTTACATAAGTGGAATCATCATATGTTGGGGATCATCTGTACTTTGATTTCCCTGTTAATTAACACTGCCCCTAACCCCAACTCACCAGGCTTAAATAAGGCAGAGAAATAAGAGAAAAGGCAGTGTAGTTAAGTGGGCCTTTCAGGATCTGTGTCTCGAGGAAAACTATTGTAGAGTCCTTGGTCCTTCTACAGTTCCATAAAGGTCAACATAAGATGGGGATAGATTCCTAGGGCATCTCCTCTCTCCATCTTCTCAGAACTTTACACATCTTTAGAAAAGTTGGCTCAAGCAGAAAAGAAGTCATAAGGAGCTTTCTGTGTAAGAAAGACCAATTCCCTCTAGGTAAAAGAGAGATATAAGATCCTAAAAAAAGAGGATGAGTCGACAAAAAAAGGTGTGGAGCTCAAATTAAGGAAAATGATCTGAACATCTAGGTACCTGAAGTGAGATGAGAGACAAAGAAAGTCTACCACAGCCACTCACCAGTGAGAGAGGGAGTCATAGTGGGGCTTGTTAGGAGAGGGTGAATTAGCATAAGAAGGAAAGAGAAAAATAATCTGATCTTTGCGTCCTCATCTGGGGCCTACTTGGAGTGAAGAAGTCTGTATTTCCACCAGTCAGCAAAGTGATGTGGAGAAAGAAATATACTTCAAACCCCAGGTCAAATATAGTGGGATCTTTAGCAAATCAGGGATGTTCTTTCTTCCAAGAAATCACTGTGTGAGAAGGGCCAGTAACAGAAATCCTTATACTGAATAGTTTCCCAATGGATAGTATAAGCTTCCAATTCCAATTGAAGCCATAATGGTGCGGCAAAAAGCCATTAAAATAGTGATTTCCATTATATACACACTCTCTTTCCCAGGCACTACTACAACTGGACACTTAGATTTGAAGCCTCAGGTGCTCTCTAATTCTAACTTTATTTTTTCCTCAAAATGTTCACTCTGAGCCACTCAACTTTTTCTATTTCTAGTCAGATGATACTTTTTTCACTGCCTGCTTAGCAGCAACTGAAAGGTCATAAAAGACATAAGAAGGTAAAGACAAGATCTTTTGCCTGTATTCTCAAGCTGGAATAGGAATGCTTTCTTTCTTGTCCTGGGTTTTATCTTAGGATTTGAATTTCAGTGTTACTCTTGATGGGGAGAAAACATTCCTTTTACTCACAATTTTGTACTTACACATGTTTTCCACTGGCATTGAATTGCTATATGCAACTAGAATGAAGAGAGGATTGGTAGTCAAATGAACTTCAGAGTCCTTTACCTAGGTGACACTGGATGCTATTAAAAAAACATAATTTTCAGGAATACTCAGGCATTCCTGTGGCATTAAGATGAGCTGAATTTCACCTTAACCGCATGCCTGCTTATTTTACACCAATTGGTGTGTGTGTGTGTATGTGTATGTGTATATATTTTTATTACTAAAAATAGAAGGAACAAAGTTCTTGGTAAAAGCGAATATAAAGAACCTGATTTAAGTAGTAAAAATATTCATTTTGTGGAGCTTGATCTAAGGTTTAAAATACCTACATCGATTAGATTGGGTTTCCCTTATAAAGTACCACACGAATTTTTGAGGTTTATTTATTTATTTTAATATCCTGGGATAAAATTATAAAAAACAAAAGTGGAGGTTTTTGCCTTTCATATTAGCAAAAAGTCAAATGCTTTTTCTTGTCCTGCCTATAATTTTCTTTTTTTTAACCTTTGAGATGTCCACCTGACTAGTCCCATAGCTCCAACTGCTGGTCTCCATAACCTTTCCTAGTTAGTTTAGTAGATCCTCATCTCCCTTTTCAGCAGCTGAGTTGTCACGTTGGGCCTCTTTTATAGCAGAGCTGTTAGTCTTAAAAAGTTTTGGAACTGGTGATCCAGTGAGTTAAAAAGGGAAGAGATTTTTCAATTGGCCGAACAGCTAACATTCTTAAAACTGTCCTTACTTGGAATGAGGACAGCAGGATCAGAACAGTCCTCCTCCTGCAGCCTGAGTTCAAACTGCTGCCTCAGAGCTCCCTTTATACCTTGCGCATTGAGCTGTCACAGTACTGCCACCCTATGCCCTCACACACTTTAGATTGTGACATCCTTGAGGGAAGGACATGCATTCATCCTTGGAGGCCTGATACGCAGTAAATGCTAAATAACAGTTTTGTTGAATAATAACCGAAGAAATCTGGGCTCTGACACTAATGAATTAATCTTGGACGAGTCATTTTATCTTTCTGAGTCTTTGCTTTTCTATCCATTAAAATGCTTTCTGTCTCCTAGAGGAATGGTTAGGCTCAAACAAAATAATGAATGTAGAAGCACTGTATAAATGCCATAGATTACTACAGCTGTTATTAATAATTACCATTTGGATTTATACAATAAAACTATACTGTTCAACAGGAGGAGTAGGGGAGGTTTCTGATGGTCTCAATAATTTTTACTATAAGGAACATATACAAATCTAGTTTTCTTCTAAGAATTCTAAACTTTTAGGTCCCACGCATACAATTTGTTGTTGTTGTTTTTGATTTGGTTTGGTTTTTTTCTTCCCATGTCCTGTATCACCCAGCTTACCACTCCCAGCCAAAACACACATTTTTTTTCTAGGCTCTGGATCCTGCTCAGGAAGAAGAGAAGTGCTCAGGTGACTGCCTGGGCATTTTTGCACAGATGCACTTTCATGATGGCAACAGAATGCTTTTTCAGAAGGCATCCTGGCTCTACTGAAAGGCAGGATTCTGATAAGGTGGCCAAAGGTCATGAGGGCCTGTCCCACATCTCCAGTCCCAATGTCCCTTACTTCTCAGACTCTTTACTCCTTCTCATCATCTGTCCTCCTTTCACTCAGCAGCCTGGTGAAAATAACATAAGTAGGAGTAAATCAGAGTGAGGAAAGAACTTGGATAGATCCTGCTAGTGTTGTTTGAGAGTTACTAAGCTGGGTCTACCCAAAACACACAGACCTATGTTTCTGTTTTTGCTTTTTAAAGCAGGAACCACTGTTCAATAATCGACATAATAGCTTCCCCATTCCTAATGTTCAGACCTAGGAACAGAGAGCTAGCTGAGCTCAGAATGAATGGTGCCAGAGGCTTCACAAGACAGCATTTATCAGTGTAGAATGAATAATGTACACAGACAGCTGAATTACTTGAGAATCCATATAAGTAACTGAAACTCTAGAAACCCTGGCGAGCATAAGCGCTCCATGAGCCGTGTGCCTCCACTCTAGAAAAGACGAAAGGTGGCTCCACTGCAGGTGAATCCAGCCCAGGGCATTATTTTTTAAGTAAGTAGAGAAATACATACATGCTGTTTGCTTTTTGTCATCTGGTTTGTCTTAATCACAAACTAAAAATTCATTTATAATGCTGTATACAAATGCCATGTTTATATCAGTATCATATGCAGCTTGCCTGAAATCTTATACATTAAAATTAAGAACAGAAATCCAAGTTAATGGTCAAAGACAACCAATAACAAAACCACTAAATTCCAGTTGTCAAACATCATTTAATATGTATATTTCTGGGGCTTTTTTTTTTTTGAACAGTAATTATTAAAACTTAGAACGATATGCATGTTTATGACTTCCTATTGCAAAGCTCAACTTCCAGAGCATTCACTTTGGGTTGAAGAAAATCATGTGGCCATCTCTGTGTGATGGCTTAGTGACTTTATATCCTCTTGTCAAACCTCAGCAGTTTTATTTGTAGTGATACATGCTGGAGGAGGTTGGAGGTTAAAGTTGATAGGAGGGGCAACAGGAAAATCAAGCAACTCCTTTCAAGAAATTACAGCCTTTAACATATTTGGGTCTGTCGGCAGTTTTTACAAACTTTACAAGTCTGTGGTTGGTGGTGTTTTTAAAAAACTGATCCTCAAATCAGAGGGCAGATGGACCCAGTGAATGCCTTCTTACTCTGAAATAGTCCCAGATGGTTAATGTACCCCAGTCTCTGACTGTTGAATTTTTTTCTTTTTGGTACTTAAATCTGAAAGTGAGAAAATATCTGCTCATTTCTCATGTATCTGAGATCTTGGAAGAGTGAAATTACTAATCTCCAATTCACTAAGTGGTTCCAAAAATAGGAAAGCAGCTGTTGTAAGAGAAGGGGGGTAGGGGGAAGAAAATGGAAAATAAGAAGGCCCCTGCTGGAGGCAAACTTTGTGTGGGCTGTTGGGCAAGGATAGACTTTATTACTACATTGGCTTCTATCCACCAGAAGTGCTCTGATTCTTGGCAGTCTCACACCAAACGTAATATGGCTATGGCATCTGTGCCATGGCAGAGAACTTGAGGAAAGTCACAAACTGAGGCCTAGCAATGACCACAAACCATACCACTGTAATACCTGTTTACCTCAACTTGGCATATACTGGTTTACCTATGGGTACTCTCCAAGTTAAGTACTTCTAGTTACCCTTTATCAAATGTGTGTATGTGCCAGACACTATGTATATGTGCGCTCACTCAATTTTCATAAGAACTCAAGTTGTCCTCCTTTTACAGATGAGCAAAATAAAAGACTATAGAAATCAAGAGATTTGCCCAAGGTCACACAGTAAAGGGCCAAATGAGAATCAAAGTTCCTCCATGACCCCCACCACCCGTGCCCTTTCTACTCAGCTGTACTGCTTCTTGGGGTGTCACTAATGATTACATAATTTCCAGATGACCCCCCTTCATGGTTAAATTATTTTTATCATCATAAACTGATTTTAATGGACAGCATCATACTACACAGCAGCAAGGGAACTAGACTGTGAAAAATCCTCAAGTCTTCTATTAGGTCAGCAAGTGGTTGGCTCCAGATTTAATAATACTACTGGCTGCTACTAATTATTAAGAAAAATGTTTTGGTATTTAAAGAATACTCTATGTTATGTAGTAGATAGCAGTTACATAATACAAATCACTTGTAAAATTAAAACAGTTCCTACTATAAATGTTAACTCACTTCATTTTTTTCTTTTCCTTTTTTTTTTTTTTTAAGAGACATGGTCTCAGTCTGTCTCAGTCTCCAGGCTGGAGAGCAGTGGCATAATCATAGCTCACTGTACCCTTGGACTCCTGGCTTCAAGCAACCCTCCCGCCTTAGCCTCTTGAGTAGCTAGGACTACAGGCATATGCCACCATGCCTGGCAATTTTTTTTTTAAATTGTAGAGATAGGATTTTGCTATGTTGCCTGGGCTGGTCTTGAACTCCTGGTCTCAAGAGATCCTCCCACCTTGGCCTCCTAAACTACCAGAATTACAAGGATGAATCACTGTGACAGGCCTCATTTCTGTTTTTAAAGGTTTTATCCAACTCACAGATTAGAGTTCAACGTTGACTGACTTAAATCTCATTGGCCCTCAGTTTCCTCACTCAATAAAATTAGACTATATCTATGAGAGATCTTGGCTAGCTCTAAAAAGTCTATAAGCTGTAGTTTTTAAAAATCCCTCTGCTTAATTCTAATGATTGAGCTCATACAGCTTTTCAAGGAAATAGAGACATGAATTTCTTTGAATGAAGGTAAGAGGAAAAACACAACTTTGAGAAAAGTTCACTTATAAAAGGGCATGGAGTAAAAAAAACTCTAGACCAAGTGAGGCTGTGCAATGGCTGCCTCTTTTTTTAATAAATCTTTGCAACTGCACATAAATGCTTTCAAAATAAATTTACTTAGGAATGAACTGAAAGGCAAATTATTTTCTCACCCAGAAATGCTTGTCATAAATGTTATGGGAACAATCAGGTTTTATTCAGAGAGGTAATATAACAAACATTAACAAACATTGCCACTCATTGTTTAAGATGAGGAAACACGTGCTGGTTGAAACATTTTTTAAAAATGTACTAACTGCTAAGAAACTGCCAACAAGTTGAAAATGCTTTTGTTGTTTAAAAATACATTCCACAAAAATTCCTGGTAGAAAATGTTTCCAATTTCTAGTGGTACCTTGTTTTTCTTTACTCACAAAGTATCTAAGCACATGTGTGTGTGTATAAGCATGTATACTTACATATGATATGCATATACATGTATGATATGAAGGTAACAGGTAATTTGGGTTTTTTTTGTTTCCATTTGACATGAATGAAGCTTTAAAAAAATACTGCACACCAGGCCGGGTGTGGTGGCTCAAGTCTGTAATCCCAGCACTTTGGGAGGCTGAAGTGAGAGGACTGACTGAGCCCAGGGGTTTGAGAGCAGCCTGGGCAACTTGGCAAGACCTTGTCTCTACAATAAATCAAAAAATTTATCTGGGCATGGTGGCGCGGGCCTGTAGTCCCAGCTACTTGGAGGGTGAGGTGGAAGGATCACCTGAACCCAGCAGGTCGACGCTATGGTAGCCATGAGCGTGCCACTGCACTCCAGCTGGGGTGATAGAGTAAGACTCCAACTCAAAAAAAAAAAAAAAAATATATATATATATATATATATATATAATTTTATGCGTTTTCATCTACCCTGCTTCCATCTATACCAGATCACTCCACCAGATAGATAGGACTAGAATTTATGATCTTTGTATATCAAAAATATACTTACACTTGTAATCCCAGCACTTTGGGAGGAGAGGCAAGTGGATTGCCTGAGCCCATGGGTTCAAGACCAGCCCAGAAGATATATATATATATATATATCACACCAGAAATCAAAAGCTCTTAGTTCAAGTCCCAGTGCAAATAAGTTGGACACTAAAAAAAGCAAAAGGCAAAAGGTTTAAATGGTATAAAATTAACTACTCCCATCATAAGTGCCTTTCTTTCCAACTCAAATTTAATAGAGAAAAAGAGGACAACATATGTCCTTAATATCCCATATATGTTTGCATTTTTGTCATCTCTACTGAACTACTTTTGTTCCTTCACGTTGTGCTTGAATTTCAGCAATAACCTCCCATGTGGTTTCCCTTGCCCAGTCTCTCCAATATTTCCACTCCCCAATACAAACAAACAACCCAAACCCTCCAAAAACAAGCAAAACTCCAAAAAACCAAACACCTCTAATTGGTCCTCTATACTGTGGCTTAATAATATTTCTAAATATCAAACATCATCATGTCAACAACTTGCTCTAAAAAACCTATCTGCTCTGCCCCAGAGATACTGCTTGAAGTCTTTATCTGGCTCCTGTTCCCTATGCTCTAATTTTCCTAAAAACTGTTTGCAGCTACCACTTTTAAAGGCTTCAGTGCCTCTGCACATGCTATTCCTCCTGCTGTGACACCCTTCCTCATTTGTCTTTCCTTTAGCACTAAGCAGAGGCTTTATGAATTCGCTTCCTGAACTTCTACTCTACACACTCCGTGCACATCTCCATCCCAGCACTATGCATGCTGTAATTGCTGGTTTATTTGCCAATCAGTTGGTTTACTGGTCTGCATTCCCATTATACCCTCAGCTCACTGAGAGTAGACACTGTATCCTGGAAAATTTCTGCATTCAGAGGCCTAGCAAGGTGCCTAGTTCATGACTGGCTCTCCGTAAGTTTTGCTGAGTGGTAGAAATGAATGAATGGCTAAGGATCTACTTAAAGATATGCCCATTAGGAATTTGTCTGTGTCATAAGCAAGTCTCATGTCCCTTATTTTAATTTCCAAATATTTATGTGTACTTTGAAATACGTTATCTCCATATTTAAGCACTTTTTAAGAATTTTAATTTTTTTAAATTAGAGACAGGATCTCACTCTATTGCCCAGGCTGGAGTGCAGTGGTGCGATCACAGCTCATCACAACCTCATAATCCTGGTGTAAGTATGTATGTGTATATATATATATATGTAATATATATATATATAATATATATATAAATATATATATATATCATTATTTTGAGTTGGAGTCTAACTCTGTCGCCTAGGCTAGAGTGCAGTGGCACACTCACAGCCACCCCAGCATCAACCTGCTGGGTTCGCTGAGTTGCCCACGCTGGTCTTGAACCTGTGGGCTCAGGCAGTCCACTTGCCTCTCCTCCCAAAGTGCTAGCATTACAAGTGTAAGTATATTTTTGATATATAAAGATCATAAATTCTAGTCCTATCTATCTGGTGGAGTGATCTGGTATAGATGGCAGCAGGGTAGATGAAAATGCATAAAATGATTTTAACTATTTTAGAAAAAGTTTTGTTATAATACAACAACAAAATTATTATCTAGTACAATTATAACTCTTCTAAGTCTCTATTTTGAAAATTGTATTTCCCTCAAATGATGCTTTGTATAGAAAGCATATTCCCCCACACAAACATACAGAGTAAACATTAGTCCTTAAAATAGTAGCAAGCATGAGAATACCAGGGATTCACTTAATCCAAAGACTTAATAGGTATGTTAAAAATTATTATTATTTTTTGAGTTGGAGTCTTACTCTGTCGCCCAGGCTAGAGTGCAATGGCATACTCATGGCCACCGCAGCCTCAATCTGCTGGGCTCAGATGATCTTTCCACCTCAGCCTTCCAAGTAGCTAGAACTACAGGCACGTGCCACCATGCCCAGATACTTTTTTGATTTGTTGTAGAGATGAGGTCTCGCCAAGTTGTCTTGGTAGGTATTGAACCAGTGGGCTCAGGTAATCCTCTCACCTCAGCCTCCCAAAGTGCTGGGATTATAGGCATGAGCCACCGCACCTGGCTAAAATTTATCTTAAAAGACCCATTTAAGAACTCAAATGTCCAACTATGGCACAATTATAAACATGATATTTGTGTATACTTCTGTGAACTATGATTTGAAAAAGAATTTAACAAGCAATATTTTTAAATGAGTTAATGTAACTGATATGAATCAATTCTATACATCACACACATTGACTAAAAGTATGTGAAAATGATAAACACATAATTATCGATATACACATATTATCTGTATTAATCACAGAATAATAATGTAGTTGAAGAAGCAAACTAGATAGCATTGCCATGAAAGTTCCACAGACTTGTAATTTAGCGCTCTCTCCAGTAGATCATGCATATTTTTAGAAAATAATAGTTAATATAACAATGAAGCCAAAATTAGATTATTCAGACTATAAGGCATTTCAAAGTTAAAGAAATGCTTAAATAAATTTTAAAAAGATACCGTAAGCTCATTATAGCTAGCATCATGGGTTATAAGTTCAGTATTTATCACAGAGTGAAAGTTTAATGAAAACAATGACAAATTTACTTATCTTTTATAGGGACCTGTACTGATAACAAATGAAGTATTCAACTTAATATAAATATTTTAATGGTGAAAGTGAATCACAGCTTTTACAAATGCTTGGGAGACTGCAATTTTTTCCAATTAGTTTTGTTATAATCCATCAGAAACCTTTGATATTTAAATTGCATGTATAACCCTGGTTGTATTGTCATTAAGATCCATTTATCACTACCTGCTCCTGCATATATTCTGATGTATACAGACAATAAGAACATAACCACCCTTTCTGCTTACTGCTTATGGTATATACAAAGTGGTTGGAAATAATAATATTTCAGGTGTTCAGCTGCTTTTAGGATGTAGAACACTAGCCATGGCAGCACTCAGGTCAAGGGCCATACACCAGAAAAACTTCATACCACAGAGAAGTCCTATGGCCAAAACATTTAATGACTCTAATCACACTAGCTAATCAGAACTGTGCACAATATGGCAATATACTTGAAGGCCACCTTCAAAGTTATACAGTCTGAATTTGAAGGACAGAGGGATCCAATTCAATATGGTGAAATGCATTCAACTCAAACATTTAATGAGATATGTTTTATCATAGTTGGTCAGAAAGACTTTCCCTGATCACTTTATCATAATTTGAAAAAAAATACTCATTCATTTATTGATTTATTTTTTTTTCCTGCGCAAGCATGTTTATTGCCATACCATTGAAGATTTATTTGCTGTCTTTCCCATGATAACACAAGCTCCCACATCTGTGTCTTTTAATGCTGCATTTCTAGTGCTCACAATGGTGAACACAGTAGGTGCTCAATCCATACCCATTGAATGAGTGAAAATATTACCTCCACCCTCAAGAAGTTTACATTTATTTGGCACATTAGAAAGGACAAACCATCCTGGCCTACCTTGAGGAAGACCTGGATGTTGAGATACAGTTAAAGAGAGATTCAAACCCAATAATCCTCCGGCTTCTTAACAAACATAGAAGGGATATAACGTCTGCTTCTCTAGGGAGAAACCAGGATAATCAACAGGCTGTGGGAATGGGCCAGAGGGTCTGGGGAGGCAACCAGTAGCCAGTTGCTGTGTCTACAAAGCGGATGTTGTTCTGAAAAGCCTGCAAGGAAAGTAGGCTTTCTTTGTTATATACCCTCTTTGCAGAATTTCTTTTTACAAGTATCAGATTAGAGTGACAAAGCCTTTGATTTTTTTTCCCATTAAAGGATAGAAAAAAAAAATTTGTGAAGTTTCTATTGTCAGTCATCTGGTGATGGATTTCATGAAGGCCCAGTGAATTTCAGGGGGAATAGAAAACCAAAATTTTCTGAGACTTTTCATAAAAAAATCAAAATGGAAAAGATATCTTTAGAATACAAAATAAAACGTTGATGTCAATGGGTTTATATGCAGCCTCTGGTTTCTCTTACAACTTGGAACACTGAGGATGTATATAATGCTCACCTCATAATGAGGCTTCAAACATCAGAGGTGGCAGGGACCTTGACAGCAGCATCCACTGATGCTCAAGATTAGTTTTGGCTGCTGCATGTGATTAGATTAAAAGATAGTTCTGTATGGTAAGGACTGGGTACTGAAGAAGAATGTTGCAGAATACAGGACACCTTTATGTGTTTAGTTCATGTAGTAGGTTATGTTTAGGCTAGGCGCTCTACTGTATAACTTTGCTAAGACTGCCTTCTGCTTACTTCTTAAATGAATATATAATAGTTCCTTAACTCCCAGTGTTTTTTCTTTCCAATATACCCCCCACATTACTGCCCAAGTGGTCTTTTAAAAATAAAAATATGATCACGCTATTCCTCTAATAAAAACATTTCTAAGTCTCTCCACTACCCATGGGATTTCTCCAAATTTCCTTCATGACTTGGCTCTTGCTACTTCTTCATTCTCCTCTGATACACACAGTTCAGTCTCTGTCCTGATACACAATTTATACTTCAGAAATACCATAGTACTTATATTTCCCTAAATAGACCATGTGTTTTCATGTTTCTCCATTTCTGGGCTATATCACTTAGTCTGCCTTTTAACCAGTTATCTAGGAAATTTTTTCCCTTTCTTATGACTCAACTCAAGGGCTTTTCCCCACTCCCTCTGGCTTGAACAACTGTTTCCATTTTGAGGACTCAAGCCAGTTGCTACTGCACTTCACATACTAACAGTCTTGTTTACATTTGTGTTTATTTTACTAGACCACCAGTTTACTGAGGCTAGAGGCTATGTGTATCTTTGGTCTTTAACACCTATCTTTTTACCCAGTACACAGTATGAGTTAAATGAATCAATGAATTAATGTGTGAATAAGTGAATTTCATCAGTTCTGCTGCAGTTTTGAAAGGAAATTGGTCTGCATTTGTAAATACTTAATCCCACACAGGTAAACAAACAATAGGAAGTCCCAGAAAAAGGTCTCAACTCAAGCACACTGGAGTCTAAGAAATTCATGATAGTATAAAGAAAGTTGTGGGAAAGCAGTTCAGAAAATAAAGATGACTTGAAAAAATTTATTTTTAAATAATCAATGTTGAATTTAAGTTTCTGTTTGATTTTTACTTTCTTTCTTTGTTGGTCATGAAAATTTAAAAAAGCACTGATTTTTTGTTTTCCTGTGTACTAAGGAACACACAAAACAAGAGAAAACAATCAAAGGCAAAACATAAAAAAAAAAAAGGACTGTTTTGCATAAGCTTAGTGATACTAAGAGCTTTTGTGTATTAGAGCATGTCTTGATGTTAATAGTAAGCATTTGTATCTCATTTTACTCATTGTTCCATGTATACTCTATTTTGTATATTTATTAGATATAAATTGCCTTCCAACTGGTCTAATCTATTTGGGTCTTTGATGATGGCCCAAATGAATGACCCACAATTTCCCACCTTCCTCCCCTAGAATCTCACACATACATGCAATTTTCTGTCGGTATCTGGATATGTTAAACTTTGGACACTTGGTTCCATCTACTCTTTTACTTTCAACTCATAAAGGAACACTTCCTGGCTTATGTATAAAACTTTATGTTCAAAAATTTGGATCTGACATCAGGTGACAGACCATTAAATGGGAATGTTTAAAAGCATTCAACCATGAGCAGCCATTCGCCATTGCCTTGCTAAGCTATGGTGTGGCCATGAGCTCTTTGAGCTATGGCCCCCTCTCCTTTCTTGGAGAGGTGAATCTCCTCTCTCTACCTCATTTACTTTCTAAATAAACTATATTTTCTAATCTAAAAAAAATTTGGATTTAATTTTTAGATATTAAAGCAAACAAAACTCAAACAACTGAGAGAGTCCTTATTTTACTTCAAAAACCTCTTTCCTAGTGTTACAGACTCTGCTGCAGCCCAAATTCAGATATTGAATCCCTAATCCCCAGTATCTCAAAATCTGACTGTATTTGGAGACAGGGTATTTGGAGACAGGTAATTAAGTTAAAATGAGGTCATTACGGTGGTCCTAATTTGATGACTGCAGTCTTTATAGGAAATTTAGACACAGATATATACAGAGGAAAGGCGATGTAAAGACACAGAAGAAAATGTCCATCGACAAGCCAAGGACAAATCCTCTCCTCATAACCTTAAGAAGGAACCAGCCTTGCCAACACCTTGATCTCAGACTTCCCACCTTCTGAAGTGTGAGAAAATCCATTTCTGTTATGTAAGTCACCCAGTCTGTGCTATTCTATTTCCACAGCCCTAGGAAACTAGTACACCTAAGGTATACCATTTGATTTTTCAATGCTGGTACTTTGTAAACTGAAAACATAATTTACAAATATTAAATTACCATTATAGTCACTGATGAGGACAAAGAAGTAAAATGATACTTAAAGTTTTTCAGACTTGAAGACTTACAACTAGTTGGAACTATTTCAGTCTGGAGAATATGGAAGGCAAAGTTATTTTGTTTCTCCCAGGGTCACATGTGTGTGGTGGGAGGAGTACACTCTAGGCCTCTCCTTTTCATGCTGCTATAAAAACTCCTCTTTAGGTGGAGGTCACACATGGAGGTAGTTCTGGGATGTACTGTTTCAGCGTTTTAAGACAACAGAATTCATCGCCAGCATTTAAAATGTAGGACAGCCAAAATAAAAAATTGATTTTCAACACGGTTGAGGAACTAGAAGATTGGGCTATATGGGGCCCACTATGTCTTCATGGCCACATGTGCTGAGACTCTGTAGGGGCTGCTCCATGTAGAGAAAGATACGACTTGTTCTCTGGATCATCAGTTTCTACTCTTTTATGTTGTAAGCTTGGTCCCTACATACAGGTCAGTTTGCAGTCTCTGATTTAAGGGAATGCCATTTGGGCTGGTCTGTCTTCCTTCCTTCCTCCCTTCCTCCCTCCCCTTTTATCCCCCTCCCTCCTTCCCTCCATCCCTCCCTCTCTCCTCCCTCCCTCTGGTCTTGTTGGAGTCTCATTCTGCCGCCTAGGCTGGAGTGCAGTGGTATGATCATGGCTATCATAGCCTCAACCTCCTGGGCTCAGGTGATCCTTCTGTCTTAGTCTCCCAAGTAGCTGGGACTACAGGCATGTGCTACCACACCCGGATAATATAAATTTATTGTAAAGAAAAAGTCTCGACATGCTGCCCAGGCTGGTCTTGAACTCCTGGGTTCAGGCAGTTCTCTCACCTTGGCCTCCCAAAGTGCCTGGATTATAGGCATGAGCCATGAGGCCCAGTCAGGCTTTTCAATTATGGGAGGTATAGTTAGTTAAGATGTCCTCGTGGGTGCACTATCTCCTCTTCGATAGCATAGAAGTGTTGCCCTCCATCTTCCACTCCTACCTTACTCATAACCCACCATTGACTTGATTATCATCTCCTATCTGCCAGTAGATCACACAAGAGTTCCCAAGAGGACATCCCCAAAAGGGAAACAGGTATCCTTGGTCAAATAAGTGGAAGACATATAGGGTTAAAAAATAAATATATTTCCTTGATACAGAACTTCTCAGAGGCTTTGAAATATGTAGTAGGCAAAATTATTTGTTTTGGGAGCATTCTGACAAATAATATTCAGTGAAACTTTAAACCAAATAAGTCCTTGGCCCATCCCAAATACAATTGTTATTTTTGCTAAGTAATGTGGATTTGGGTAGAACATATGGAAATATAGCATTTTAGATAAATATTCAAATAGAGTTTAAAAAAGAACAAGACTTTGTATGAGATTTAGAATATTAATTTCTCAGTTTTCTTGACGTGATACGTGAAAAGATGGCCAATACTATGGATATTTTAAATTCATTAAAATAGCTTTGTATTATTTTCAGTAATCAAAGTGGAAATAGGAGGATGCATACTTATTTCCAGTTGAATCCAAGATGTCACCCCTGCTTTACTTTAAATTTGGCAATATTTGGAATATTTGCATAATTAATTTTGAAGCTTGATATTTGCCAGTAATTGTTAAAATATGTGTCTGTGTGTATTTCTTACAAAGGGTTTCATAAGTTAATTGTAGTAATATCTCAAAATCTAACAATAGGGTATGAAACAATACCAATAATTTTTTTTAAAGTTGGTATTATTCCTCTCAGAAACTGCAGTGGTTTCTCAGTAAAACAAAAGCAAGGGAGAGAGGGGACAACCTGTCTTTTTTTCTTCAAGCTGCAAAACTCAAATTGCTTATTTCAATGGTATATTCATTAGATTTGTGATGTTCCTTCCAAATATCAGAAATTTTGGGAACATCCAACGCTATTTAACATGAAAAATGGGTACCATTAACGTCCGTATATAATATTCACATTGACAAACATTATACTTGCTCAAAATAAACCCATTCCTTTATTCAACAAATTTATTAAGAGCCTACTATATGCCAGGAACTGTTCTAACCTTAGGGATACTGCAGTAAACAAAACAGACAAAAATCCCAGCCCTTGTGGAACTTTTTCAAGTGAGGTAAAAGCAAAATGAGGGACATTAGAGATTATGCTAGGAAGTAGAAAGAATTATGGAGAAATTTAAAACAAGAAAGGAAGATGGAGATGGCTAGGGAGTGTCAGAGTCGTTCTGAGAAGGTGACATATCTGACTTCTGACAGTAAGCCATTACATACCTGTTGAAAGTGTTTCATGCAGTAGGAACAATCAGTGCAAAAGGCCTGGGGCAACAATGTATCTGACAAGTTGAGAAACAGCAAAGAAGCCAAAGTGGCTATACAGAGTGAGTGAGGGGAGATGCCTTAGGTGAGAGAGGTCAAAGCAATGACTGTGGGGAACTGTGAAGGGCCACAAAGGCTGATTTTGGCTCTTACTCTGGGTCTTGGGGAGCCACCCCATGAAGTAGAGTGTGAAGGAAAGAAACCAGCACGATTCCAAAGTATATCACCTGAGCAAATGGAAGGATAGGGTTGCCATTAACCAATACGGAAAAAACTTTTAGGGATATGTGGAATTCAGATTTGGGCAGGATAACTTAAGATGCCTACCATATTATTCAAATAGAGGTGTTGGGCAGGTGGATATATGGGTCTAAAGTTCGAGAGGTTCGGGATGGACACATGACTTTGGTGAGTATTAGCATACAGATGATATTTAAAGCCATGAGACTGGATGAAATCATCAAGCAAAAGGACAGAGAAGAGAACCAAACACTGAGCCCTGGAACACTCCAACATCAAAAGAACAGCTAGAAGGGGAGGAAGTATGAATGGAGAGTGAGAAAGAATGGTCACTAAGGTTGGGTGAAAACCAGGAGTGTATGGTGCTCTATAAATCACATAAGGTCATGCTTTAAGAAGCCATCAGTAAGCTTTGACGTGTTCCTGACAAGTCAAGGAAAGGTGAGCTCTGAGAACTAACCACTAGGTTTATCGACATAGTAATTTTGGTCATAAATACACTCTCAAACAATACTATTATCTTTATTAATAAGTATGAATTTTTGTGACAATCTAGAACATTCTAAGCACGTCCCATACACTGACATATTTTTTAAACAAAGTAGCCCAGGAAGTTCCCTGATATAATTTTTGTTTTGTTTTGTTTTGTTTTTGTTTTTTGTTTTTGAGTCAGAGTCTCACTCTGTCACCCAGGCTGGAGTGCAGTGGTACGTTCACTGCCACTGCAGTCTTGACCTGCTGGGCTCAAGCAATCCTTTCACCTCAGCCTTCCAAGTAGCTGGAACCACAGGAGTGTGCCACCACATCTGGCTAATTTTATTTTTAATTGTAGAGACAAGGTCTTGCCAAGTTGCGTAGGCTGGTATTAAACTCCGGGGCTCAGGCAATTATCTTGTCTCCACCTCCCAAAGTGCTGGAATTACAGTGCCTGGTCCTGATACAAGTTTTCTTATTTGGATTAAATTATCTCACATTCTTGGATACAGCCAACTAATTCAGCAATTGTCCTATGATCTATAAGCAGCCTAACGCTACCCAATGACTTGTGTGGTGGTCTGATTCCATAATTCCCTAATAAGGATGGATAGTCATTAATTGGAGAGTAATAAGTTATAGTAACTAATAGTAACTAATTGATCCAGACTACTAATGGGACAGGGTATGAGAAACTCTTAGAGAAAAGGGAGCTAACAGAAACCAGTTGTCCACAAAAGTCTCATATTTCGTGATATAATACTTCATGTAGTCCCTGCCAGGGCAATGGCACACACAATGAAACCTGGTCTAGTTCTTTATCATTTTCATGTGTTGGTGGCACACCTTGGCAACATATAAACTAATATTAACACTCTTCAAATGGTCCTAACATAACTTTAGCCTCAAATGCAATACTTGCTGGCTATCATCTAGACTCCAGATGAGCCACTTCTTTTGAATAATTTAGCAGAAGGGCAGATCAGATATAAAAGGCAAAATTAGGAACAATCTAGACATTGGAACAATCAGGAGCAAGGGCATGCAGAAGGGCAGTGTGAGGCATCTTTAAATGATTAAAAAGTATGTGAGTCACATTTGTTGGGCTAGAACTAGGGATGCATACAGAGAAACATCTTGGGATACAGTTGGAAAGGAAGCAGTCAGACTGTGGAAGGCCTTCAATGTGCTTCAAGATGAGAAAGTCGACTGACTTTCCACTGCAGATAATAGACAATTATTAACCAAGAATTTATAGGGTTTAGAAGCATAATTCCTCTAGGTTATCAGAAGCAGGGAGCCCTTTCACTCCAGTATTGAATGGCAGAGAGAGGGGGACAGATACCCAAAGCTGACAGAGTGACAGGAATGACTTGGAAGACACATTCAGTCAATGTGAGGGCCCCAGAAAGGGCAGGAGCTGGGGAGCAAACACCCTGTTGGCACTTTTTCCCCCCTCCATGATCTTTGGTCAGGGCCTCACACTGACTGAACTCAACAGAAAGCCAGAGGGAAAAGGAGTCTGCTCAAGTGGCCCATATGGGTCAGACTCAGGTAACAGAACAGAATAGAGTGGGATGGAGAGAAATAAAACAAAGAGGGAATGTGTTACCTCAGAGCCGGGCACTCAGGAGAGTGATCCAATGGCAGTATGCAGAAGAAAAGACAAAACTAAGGGGAGACCTGTGATTTTCTGGTTCTGAAACAGAATAGAACGGATCTGGGTAGGATACTTTGAAATGTCTACCAGAGGTGTTGGGCAGGTGGATACATGGGTCTGAAGTTCAGGGGAGAGGTTCAGGATGGGCACATTACTTTGAGGAGTAAAGTCACGAGACTGGATGAAATTAACAAGCAAAAGGATAGAGAAGAGAACCAAACACTGAGCCCTGGGACACTCCAATACCAATGGAACAGCTAGAAGTGGAGGGGCACCCCAGGTACTACATCGGCGGCAGGTCCAGGTGAGTAGGCTGAGGGTTTCTTAGCCTTTTGATCAAGAATTGCAGAATGTTTACCCAACGGAGCAGGATGCAGAAGTGTAACCATCTCAGTATCCAAGCAACATTTCATAGACATATACCTATGTGGCTTTGAAACAAACAAGGGAGAACATCAAGTTCTTCAGCTAAGTGGGTGGAGAAGTAGAGGCTGGCAGTGTGGATGAATACCAGAATACTGGGTGACAAAGGGAGGAGAAGAGCAAGTCAATAACTATAGGGTATATCAGTTAAGGATGACTTTCAAAGATAGGGTCAACCTTGAAACTCTGGGGAAGAGAGAAAACTGAGGAAAGGAAGAAGTGTAATAAGAAACCATATTCAGCCAGGCATGATGGCTCATACCTGTAAACCCAGCACTTTGGGAGGCCGATGCAGGAGGGCTGCTTGAGCCCAGGAGCTTGAGACTAGTCTGGGCAACACAGGGAGACTTTATCTCTACAAAACAAATCTGAAAATGAACTGGATGTGATGGCAAGTGACTGTAGTCCCAACTACTCTGGAGGCTGAAGCAGAAGGATTACCTGAGCTCAGGAGTCGAGGATGCAGTGAGCCACGATTGTTCCATTGCATTCCAGCTGGGGAGAAAATTAGCACAAACAGAGAAAAAAATGGGGATGGCCTAAAGAAGTTATATATGAGGGGTCTCTTTTTTTCTCAGAGAAACCTTGAAGGAAAGTCTTAGGCTAAAAAGACAGTAGTGATGGTGATAGAAACTGTTTAGGAACAACCAAATAACACTTTTCTCTTAGAAAAGTTAATTGGACTAATGAGCAGGATGTTCCAAGTGCTTCCTTCTTACCACCAAACTAACAATGGAATCCTGTGACTAAGTGGTAACTTTTCTTCTTTCTTCCCCAAATATTTCCCTGAAAGCATTACAAATTTTAATTCTTTTCTGAAGGTATGGATTTTTAAAGGATAGAATCACATGAGCAAACGTTTATTACTTATAAACAAACTAATGTTAGGTGCTGGGAAATCAGTCTCCAATAATTAATCCCAAATGAAAAAAAGCATATTAAACAACACAGTTATTAAAGTGTGGGCAAGTATATATATACACATATATGAAAACTTCTAATATTGATGTTATAGGAGCCAAACATGGACTTTTCACTTAAAATCCCTTCCAGTCTACTAATTAGAAAAAACATGTATAACCATGCAAAGATCAACTTCAAATTCTAAAAGTACAATAAGACTACGTATACTGTATTTAAAAAGTTAAAGTTGATCGCATAATATGTATATATATGCACATATGATTGTCTTTGGTAATTTTAGTGATTTAAGAAATTAACCTCAAATAAAAATGATTTAAAATGGGTAAAGAGTATGTTGTAAGTATATATTAAGATAAGTAAATTTAAAATAATTGATATGATAGAATCATAATATGGAAATCCTTACTTAAAATGTCTTAGCATAGTCTACCAATTAGAAATAATATGTGTATTACTATGCAAGGATCAACATTAAATTTTAAAAGTACAGTAAAACTACATATCTTTGGTAATTTTAGTGATTAATGCTTTAATTAAGAGATGAGGTACATGCAGACATATGCAATAAACTGATATAATTCATCATATTGAAAAGAATAACATGATGAATGCATATATATATTGTAAATTATACAACACACATGCAAATCATATACTCATTATCACACAGAGGCATTATTTTTCCTACAATCAAAATGCAACAAATCTTCAAGTATTACTCAATCTACTGCATGACTATTTAGGAACAAAGTAGTTTGCAGTATCTTTTGTAGAATAATAATTTAAACTGAGAAACTCAAGTTAATGGCAATAGAAAGCAGGCATTTTTACTGGCTACATCTCTGTGTGATCTAAACTGGAGACAAGTCCCCGTACTATGTATCTATTGTTTACTAGTGTCATTTTAAATAGAAGTCTAGACACTGCAGATTTTAATAAGGTCTTAAGTACACTGGCAAATTAATCTTTATTTATTTATTTATGTTGAACAGTGAATACATTGATCATTGACTAGCTGAAAAAATAGCAACAATGGCCCAGAAACAGTGTTTTAATGAAAGAGTAATTACATAAAAACACAACTCTTCTGAGATTGATTTGTCTTTGAATAACATGTCCAAAAACAAAGACAATTTGAACATGAATATATTTGGTGCTTGGAAATAGCCCGTAAATACTGGTGTGTGTGTGTGTGTATGTGTGTGGTGTGTGTATATGGGGGGGGGGGGAGAGAGAGAGAGAGAAAGAGAGCGAGAGAGCAGACTGGCTCCCCAAACCCGGACACAGGCAGAGCAGGTTAAAGTGAAGATGTAGGCTCTGAAGCTCTAAAAAAAAGGCTTGGGCTATTTATCAACAGCTACTTTTCACATAGGTTAACCTCCTGCAGTTTAATTCAACTTGGAGACATATAGTTAATTAGGCTTTTTAACTGAGCTCAACTTCACCTGTACGTAAATCACTTATGCACCCAATCTTGACTTGTATCGCACATCTTTCAAATGAAATTACAATAAAAATATGAACTTTTAAAAATAAAAGTATGAAACTTGAAGTAGGGAAGGAACAAAGTGCTTCTGGAATTCTTATACCTGACTATGGAGTATTAGGGTTGCTCTAATGGTGAACAATATATATAGGAACATGTTAATTGAAACAAACAGTGCATAAACTGATTTTTCTGATCATTTGAAGCTTTAATTTGGGTAAAAGGACTTCTTTTAGTAGTGGGAAGACTATTACAGATGTTCCCACTTTACAGGTAAGATTGAATTAGCATATATGAATCAGAAAGAGAAGGCCCTTTAAAATTTTTATATAATTCAATGCATTATAATTCTTACTCTTAAATAAAATCTAAAGAAAAATATTTATAAGATCCACTGTTGTGTGAATCAAATATAATAGCTTCATGGATGACTTTTTCTCATCTGGGATAAGAAGACAATACCCTTATTAATATATTAACATTATGAAATTTTATAACATTTTAAAGATGTCTTTGAAATGAAAAGTCTTTTGAATTAAATCTATTTCCCAGAAAGGTCTTTAAGGCTCCACGAAGTACCTTGCATTTTCTTATTGCTGACAGTTCCTGAAATCACGCTTGAATGCTTTCTTTATCCTTTGGTGAACAACTGAAAGATCATATGCAAAAGGACTGTGCTTTTTCTTTTTCTTGCCCTATAATTAAGGCATTTTAATACATTTCCTCATAGTTGTTATAACAACAAACTACTAAGATTCACAGATTGGGACAATTTTGACTCCTATGATTATATAAACACATAGCAATATGAATTTTTTTCAATCATGGATTTGAAAAAATAACAAAACTCTTTCAAATAAAACGATTAATCTCTGGAAGGTTAAATTGACATGGATCTTCTTGCATTGCTTTAATGTATGTAAATGATCCACGTACACAAAAATACAATATGTTTGGTTCACTAGCCATTAATACAAGTTGGGTAAATGATTATTTCAAGAAAACATTTTCTTTAAATCAATATATTTTTTGAGAGTCTGAGATGTTCAGGTGTTTTTGTTATTGCATAAATATAAAAGTACTGCATAAGTTTAAAATGTCAAGTAAATGCAGATTTTAAAAATCATACAAAAATTAACATTTAAACTTAAATGTATACATATTATTTCTGAACAATTATGCATCTAGAAAGACATACATTTAATATTTCTTAAAAGTTGGGAAACTATACAGTAACTCAAGAAAATGCTTTTGTAGACAATGATAAAAAACAAAGCTTAAAATATTAGACTCATAAACTCTTCAAAATTCATTTGGCAGGAATATAAGAATAAAATTATATATGTCAACAATTATTTTAAACAAAAAAATGAGTTGTGGTGCTATTTAAGAATTAAACATTCTTCAGAGCACAAATATGACAACAGGTATTTGTCATAGTTTGAATAAGTGTTCATAATTTCTTATCCCCTCTTTATATTAAAAGATACCAGGCTTGCTACTGTTTTAAAATACTGTAATTGGATTTGGTAGTAGCCAATAGATGATTTTTTGGATAAGCTTTGCAGATTTGAAAAAACAACATTTTTGGATTATGCCTTATGATTTTAAAACTTAGATTAGTAGTAGGAAAATATTAGAAAATACCAGATGTTTTACAAAAATAATAGTTTTGGATAATTTCCCTGAAATTTTGGGTTTTCTTCAAAAAAATTAAAAAATGTATCCAAAGCAGGGACCCCCTCACCCCAAATGCCTATTTGCAGATTCCATATCTCCCTTGAAGTCTCTCTTTCTCTCTCAACTTATGTATTTACTTTGTTGAAATATTTGAAGGATATCCCAGGCACCAAGTAACCCTATCACTACATATTTTTGTATGTATTTTTTTTTTAAACCTGGATATTTTATTATATAACATAATTTTATACATAATCCCACAATGGCATTGCCATGCCTAACAAAATTAACAGTAATTTCCAGGTGTTAAGAATTCACAATCACTCATATTCAACTTTCAATATCTATCTCAAAATGTATTTTTTGTAGACTGTTTGATGGAAACAAAGTCAACCACATTTGGTTATGATGTTTCTTAAGTTTCTTTCCCAGTACAGTTCTTTGCTTTCTCTGTTAATTTTCATGCTTTGTCTTGCCGAAAAAATGACTCTAACTTCTTTTTAAATGAACCCTGGAATGTCACTGTTGAAGAAAGTGCAATACTGGGCTGAGAAACTAAAACCTGAAAACTTTTCAAATTTATTTTTTGGCTATCGAGGGACAGAGAGAAACCCTGAGATACTTCTGCCTATTTTAAAGATCTGAATGATTTCCAATGAGCCCTTAAACAAGTCTACCCATCATATTAAGTCTAAAACTGTAATTAGTCATTCATAAAATTATGTTTTACAATATTACTTTGATATGCTGCAGTTTGTGAGTTTTTATTTAATAGTGTTTAAATAATTATGCATAAACTAAATGATAATAAATAAATGTTTAGAAATTCCAAGTTTATAGATACCTTTTTTACAATGTTTACATAAATAATTGAGAATTATTTATTAATGATTCTGGAAAAGAAATACAATTTGGTATCTCTTAACTTTTGTTGTTGTTCTTTTTTTTTTTTTTAAAGGTTCATTTAATGAGACAGGCTGGTTTTCATTAAATTTAATTTGTGTGAAGCTTAAATATTAAGTTGAGTTATTAGGATGGTAAACCCAAATGATGGCTGTCTTTTAACATCGTGTGGTACAATTTTTGAGATATACAGAAAATTTAAAGGATTATAAAATACTGATAAAAATTACAAGTATCAGAAAAGAGAAACGAAACTTTAACATATCTTCATGGTCTTTGAGTTAAATAAGAATGTAAATCAGTATATATAAGATTGGTTTAGTCTTTCTTTGAACCAGCTTTAGCTAATAAAACTTCAAAAAGATCAGTGATGCAATTTTTGAAGATCCAAAATATGAATGACTTTAAATGGAACCATATGACACAAACGACAGTAAAGTAGTCCTAGATGAAATTACCAATCTCAGATGAAATAAATTCAAAATGAAAAGGATGAAGGGCAATTAAGTACCTATTTTGACAATTCGGAGTGGTCAAGTTTTTAAAAGTATGACACTGGAACCTTAACCTATCTATATATGAGTGATAAATGAGGCATTTTGTGTCATTACATTCCCATAAATCACTTTCTTTAACTGCTGACGGCTTTTATCAGATCTAACCTTTTCAAGCTTCTATTAGAGTGCTAACATTTTCAACTTTGACACATGTGCAGTTTACAAATTCTGCAGCTGATTAACTCTGGACAGAAGCTCACTGGCATCATTGTCTTCAAGTTGGGCGAAAGCCTTAGGGTCTCAAAAACTCAGACACTTACATTACAGTACAAAAATCTCAATTAATGTAAGGGGCTGGACTTGGGAGTTGCTAAGCGTTTGTTTTCTGTTGGGAAACAAATATGAACATGATTTCATTTTAAACAGGTGATCTAGAAAATACTAAAAATTTTTTTTAAAGAATTAGAAAGAAAAAGCCATAGATGATAAGGGTTAACCTCTAATCAAGCATATTTGTTGCCTTAAAACATTTTTTTGACAATCAAGAATATTGTTCAAAAAATGATTGTTAACCTTCAGTTCTGGTGCAATTAAAACAGAAAAACTCATAGGATGAGGAATATGATCTCAAATAAAATAGAATTTAAGTGAGGCTTTTATACTGATGAAACTATTTTAGTGATTTTTATGCAGAGAAGTAAACTAAAATATATAGCTTAACTTTCATGTAAATTCCCAACATTCTATATTAAAGGTTGTTTTAATTCAAACAATCAATCAGTTCAACTGAAAATGAGAAAATGAAAACTATGATTCTGCCTATTTTTAAAATAATTGTGTTGAAATTAAAAAGACAAAGCATGCAAAAAGTAATGCAGTTTCTGTTGAAGTTACTAATTGTTAAAATACCAAATCTTCATAGAATACTTTTTTACATAAAATTGGAATAAACTACTTAGTATCAACACGAAACATTGTAAACATTTATCACAAGATGAAACCTTAAAATAATCACAATATGTCTATTATATGAAAGCTGTAATCTTCTTTTATACTGCAGACAAATGAAGATCAAGACTTCACAGTATTTTTAATTTTAGTACTTTTATTTTTAATTTAAATGTTAAAGTTAGTCTTAATTTTTTAGTGGAAGAGTCAAATACAGACTGTCAAGGATTTTGACGATTAACACAAAATTATACAGGTAGCTATATGTAGGTCACATAAAAAACTGTACAAGTAACTGTATGTAAATAGCACAGATATAAATACACATGAGTATATGTGGGTCTACAAGAACAAAGATATCAAAGAAACTTATTTAGAAAATATAATTGGCACAGACCTTGAACTAAAGTTAAAGTTTAAAGAAATACTGTCTTTGGTAATAATAGTTAAAGTTTAAAGAAATATAGTCTTTGACCACCAGACAGTATGTCTTTGACCACCAGAAGACTGCTGCTTCAAATAGCATTAGTTTTAATAAGAACTACCAGCCATCAAACTTAAATAATAAAACCTAAAGAGGCGAACTGAGGGCACTAAAGTAAAAATGTTCACAGAGAACCTCCTGCAGCAGATTGCCTCTTATTGATAAATGACAAATCTTAGAAAAATAGTGGGGGAAGGACAACTTTTACTAGCATCACAACCCACATAGTCTCATAATGTCACCATCTAAGGCCTATCCTTGACAAATTAAAAACTTCTTTATTTCACTAATAATGTCACTCATCACAGGAGCTGGGCAGTTACACTTTGACAATTCAGATGTAAATCCTGGGTTGCCAATGAGTATTCATGACAAAGGCATATTTATCATTTAAAACAAAAGGACATGACTTCTTGGTGTTCATATCAAAGACCAGTGATGGATGAGGCCATGCTAATCAAAAGACAGGCTAGAAAGAACACAGATGTTTACTACTTTGATTAAGAAAAGACTATTCCCTCCTTTAAAACCTCGCCAATATGGACATTTCAAGTGACTTTAAATGTATAGTTTTAAATAGATATCTAAGAGTTTAAACTTCTTAGCTATAGCTTATACAATAAAATTAATATATGCTTTCCAACCACAAATTATAGAAGCAAAAACTATCGAAACCAAGAAAAGTTCCAACTACCAGAGAGTAATCGTTCCTCAGATGTAAACCATAGGGGGATTTCTACAATGGGTATTATCCTTCTTAATTATTATTTTCAACCCTGAAAATGAACAGAAAAAAAGTTGATTATCTCAAACTTTTATAAATAGCACAACTAAGCTGAAATCGATGTTAGGAATTAAACAGAAAGCAAGGTTTAAGACGTTTTTCCATATTTGTTCTGGCCATCATGTTACAGATTTTTATCTTAAATGCTTTTCAAGTTTAAAAGCATTTTCAAATAACAGTCCATATAGTAAGGCTTATTTAAAATTTTAAAAACAATTAATGCTGGTAATTTTAGCATTCATCACTATTTTGGATGAGACCAAAAATAAGTGTGACATTAAGAAAAAAAAAAAAAGCAAAGTTCTTTAGAGCTGGAGCTATTGATAGAAGAGCTATCATCAGGGCTGACTAATAGAAATCCAATTTACAAGTCCCTGCTCATTTGAGTGCCTTTCAAGATGCACAGGATTGGTAACGCTTTAGACCTGCGAACAGATGCCTGCTCTTCCAGGGCAGAACTGTTTTAATGCTGGTTACTAGGAAGTCATCCACCTTGAAGAACTGTGGATGGTAGGAGGTGGGGAAAGCCCACTTGTAAGTGACCTGTTTCCTGCCAAATTTCCTTGCCACTTTTTCAATCCCAATGAAGCACACTTGTTGTTGATAAGCTTTTCATAGAGTGATGCATGCCAACAAAACAAAACAAATCCTCCCCAAAACTTCACAATGTAAAGCCATATGAGGGGAAAGAACTACTTGTGCATTACAAAAACAATAGCTTTGTTTTCCCTTTTGGTAGGAACAACTTTCTCTCAAAATGATGGGTGTGTCAAAATCATTTGTTCATTCTTAGAACTCATATAATCTGTACTTCTTGTATGGAAAATCCGTGTCACATTGAATGTGTCAGTGGTGTCAGACCAGCAAGTGCATTCCACATTACACTACTAAATTGTATCTATACATTTACCAGGGTCTGTCTTTCACTAGCCATAGTAACTACTATATGTTCTACTTTTAATAGTTATGTCTTCTTTTAAAAATATACACCAGCTTCTCACAGAAAGAGTTAAGTCTTGAATATTTCAGAGGGCTTAACATTCAATATATTAAGAAGTATTTATAGAATAACAAAAATCTTTCACCTTTGGCCCTTTTATGAAAAATTTACTGAATGCCTAATATATTTAATATTCAGTAGCATGTGAGAATAATTTTTATGCAACTCTGATAGTTAGAAAGATAGATAACTCAATTATTAGATCATCTATCAAAATATTCAGATATATAAGAGGCTACTAAAAAGATTGATGACTGAGAAAGTCCACTGATTCTCTAGCCATCATATTCACGCATTTGGCCAGACAACATTTTTCGCTGCCTTCACAAGCAAGCTTCATTACCCATCACTCCACTGAAAAGAGTTTATTATGAGGCTGCCATCTTGGCAAGACTATTATTTAGATGATAAATGCTGAGGGGGAAAAAAGTGTGTCTACTTTTTTTTTTTTTTTAAGAAAAAAGATGAGCTTTCCTGACAGATAAAACAAACAGCATCTACATTTCTAATTAACTTAAATTTGGCAGATACAAATATAGGTCAGTTAAAGCTATGATGTTATCTTCTGTCTGAATTTTACCCTTAATTTGTAAAATGTAAATTAACTAATTAGAAGAAAAACAGCATGATTAGTGACAAAAATGCTTCAGCTGGGTCTTTGCTTCCTGACATTTATGATCAACTATAATGAATTATTGCTTTTTTAAATAATTGATAGAATAGATTTTTTTCTTTCCACTATGAAAAAAAATTACTAGGAATTCATAAAAGAAGGCCAGGAATCTGGCAAAACAACAGAAAGTTGAGGTGTACTTTCAGAGAAAAAGATGTATACAAAATACCATAATATGAGAAACAATTGGGTTAATTTATATCTGGGGAGTTAGGGGTGAATTTAGAGCAAAGATGTATGTAGACATTAAGTCACTAATAAACCCAGTTTAAAAGATTGTTCCTTATATTAGAAAAATATGCCTTAGACTGGGCTCTCCTAGTTTATGATGTACTCAAGACTTAACCCTTTCCCTGCCATTTCAAATGGACTTGCTGGGTACTCAAGCAATTAGTGAGGGCAGTGCTGGGTGGGGGGTTACAATGTTAGATAAAAAGTGTCTAGAAACGAGAAAAGATTTGGCTACTTGAATTTCAGCAGGAAAACCTGTCATTGTTAAGTAAAATTAATCCATGTAATAGTTAAGTAAAAGGAGGTTTTCAACTAATCTTATGTAAAAATTCCACAATGAAAAGTACATCTACAATGTCAGACACAAATGTCAATTAAAAGTTACATAAAATCCTGAACAGCAAGGTGTGTGGGGGTGGCCACAGTGGAGTGTGTGTGACTAGGCCTTGGGCAGGCAGAGCAGGATGGGGGTTGTCAGTTCTTATAGGACACAAGCTAAGAGAGCTGATCTGAATGAGGAACTCCAGGGAAATTGGAGCTGAAGCCTGGCGGTAATGTAGACAGAAGTGGAGCGTGCTCAGTCGGGAGCAGGCATTGGTTTCCAGTGACATGACAACATTTGAAATAGTGGAGAAAATAGAAAGAGAAATGATTCAAAGATGTATGATGCCCACAGTGTTATCGAAAAGTTCAGTGATATATCTAAAACAGGTGAAGAGTTAAAACAATTAAGTTCTTCAAAACGCCAGTCCTAATTTTAAGTATGCCACTAAATGCTTATCTTGGACAAAAGTATCTTCATCTCATTTAGTAGACAGCTAACAAATTTGGGAACAATATGACAAAAATACTTGAATACTCCTTTTTCCAATATTACAACAGATACATAAAACTTTTCACACTTCGCAAAGTCTAATCTAAATGTTTGGAAAATATTATTCCAATTATTTTATATTTACTAGCTGTGGAGGCAGCAAGAAAATCTTTCTGAATAGTTGCTTCTCATTAAAAAGAGTATTTTTTTAAAAGTACTCAGGTTATTACTTTTATATTTTAGAAATTCATTAAAACACATTTTTCTTCCCATCTCCATACTACCATGATACTAAATTAGAAACAATATGGGTAACCAGTCAAAGTCCCACTTCACAGTATATAAATTGAACATAGAACATCAATTTATACATGACAAAAAATTCTGTTGACAGCTCTCTGGCCTCCATCTAACTCTTCAACCTCTGAACATATGCTATACCTACCTAGGAGACAATTACTTAGAAGGTTACTGAAGATTTACCTTTATGTACATTAATCTTGCACTTCAGAGGTAATCCTCAAACATTTAAATTCTAATAAATTGGTTTCTATCAAAAAGATAAAGAAAGACTATAAAACATAAGATAGCATATAGACCTCCTCGTTTGTTTAGTTTTTCTCTTTCTAGCTATTAACAATCTCCATTCACATTAGTCATTTTGAAAACTAATTTAATTTTTAAAATTAAAAGCATTAATAGTTCCAAGTAAGCTTTTCAGCTTGATGGTAAATGGGGGGGTGGGGGGAGGAGCTGGAGAAATTTAACAAGTAATCATTTATATTCATTTAAATTATTTAATATTTCTGTATTGAAGGCAGCATTTCATGTTTGAAGAGTGTGTTTATCTGAGAAGGAGAAGAAAAGGCAAGGAGAGAAATGCAATGAGTGTCAGGTATCCTGACCAAACCTGAGTCCCTCAGTGTTGTAGGAAGGTCAGATCCTTTCAGCATTGTACTGGTGTGTCAAAATACGTCAACAAACCATCATACCGCAGGAAGAAGAATGACCTTTCAGTTCTTGATGTTTGGGCTGGCGATGGAGCTTTGGATGAGGGGTATGCATGAATGATTTTCCTAGCTGCTTGACAAATGCAACTCCCAAGGTTTCTTTCAAGTGTGATTGTTAAAAGCCCTAGGTTCGTACATTTTGGTACGACTTTCTAAATCCACACAACTCATGGTAGAAACTGACGTGAGGTAAATGATCAATACACCAAATAAGCAGAGTCAATGCAACCAGATTAATATTACTTTATAAATGTTCAAATGTAAGCAATGAAGGCTGGGAGTCAGTAAATTTAGAAATAATTTTATTTGCTGTAAGAATAATAATTATAGTTAGTCAATTCTCTAAACTTCACTATGGTGTCATAGCGCAGTTGTCTTCTTTCTCTCCCTGTCTATAAAAGTCATTTCTCTATTCGCTCCCTCTGTGAAAAACCACTTCCACTATTTCTACTGCAGATGATCCCCAAAGCAAACTATCTCTGATATATCACTAGGACTTTTATCCCAGTTGCCTTTGGACATCTCCTAACATCCCAACTAAAGTTATTGCTAACCTATGTTATTTTCTACTCCCAATTTCTTTAATAGCATTATCATTTTACAACCACTAATATTAAAACCTCAAAGTTATCTTTGTTCTCTACTCCTTAACATAAAAACATTTTTATGGATGTATTGAACATTGACAATACTTGCCAAATTCTATAAATTCTGTCTCTATAATCTCTGGAAGTCTAGATGGTCCCCTGCCATTTTCACTGCCAGCACTATAATTTGGGAACTAATGGGTTATTTCTATATGGATGACTATAATAGCAATAGTGTTCTCATTCCCAAGTTCTTGCTTTTGTCTAATCTAAGCTTTGCTACTAGAATAGCCATCCTAAAGTTAGGTCCTGATCATGTCTTTCTTCTAATCAAAAAATGCCATTGACTTTCCATCTCTGTGACATTGACCAGGGCACTTCACCTCTTCATGTCTTGACTTTCTCATGCTATATGGCAATAAAACACTAGTATCTGCCTTATAGGATTGTTATGAGGATCAAAATAGATAATACATGTAAGTGTTTAAACCAGTGCCTTGAGCATAGTTGGTGCTGAATGTTAGCTATTTTTGTAATCTATGTACAAGCTTGTCTATGTACATAATTAGTTTGAATTAAATTCCTTGAAGGCAGGAATAGGTCTTGCTCACATTTGTATGCTCAAATACATAATGTGCAGTTTCTACATAATAGGAACTCACTAAACATTTATGAATTTAATTGTGTATCTATTCTACTACTGAAGTACCAGTTTGCTAGAACTTGTTGCATTAGGCATACCCAGTGGTGAAAATACTCATTTCACATTAAACCAAAGAAAGACAACTAGGGTGGACCAAATATTTTGGTCTAGTATTTAACTCCACATAGTTTTACATACCTGTCCTATTAGCACACATCAATGACTTCATTTTCATCACCTTCATTATCAATATGGAGTGTTCTTAAAGTATCACAGCTGGTTATCAAGGATGATTAAGATAGCCTCCTATTTATATAAGTTGATGAACTCTATGAATCCTTAAAAAATTCCTCTTTACAAAATGAAGAAATTTGACTTTAATTTTTACCTTATGATCACTTGGAATGAGATACCAGAGATGCTATAAGACTAAATTTAAAATGGGAGGTGGTGGTGGTGGTTGGCAAAGTAGCTAGCAACAAATGGGAAAGAAATGGCAAACGCAAAGAGAAGCAGAAAAGGGTTAACAAGATACTTTGCTGGTACTCCTGTGTGAGAAAATAAGGTGAACAAAACACAGGAAACATCTCAATGTCAGTGATTCAGATAGAAAGAGAGTGAAACAAGAGAACGGAATTCACACAAATCTTAAGGGTAGACTGTAAGTATGTAAGGGAGAGAGTAAAAAATCTGCAAGTGAATACAACTGTCTTTTGTTAATGGATAAGAGAAACTCATAGCAGAAGTTTATTTTTTATAAGATTATGACTCCTGGTCGAGTGTAGTGATACATGCCTGTAATTCCAGCACTTGAGGAGGCTGAGGTGGGAGGAGCGCTTGAGCCCAGGAGTTGGAAATGACAGTAAACTATGATTCCAACACTGAGCTCCAGCCTCAATGACAGGGTGAAATCCTGCCTCTACAAAAAGAAAGAGAGAGAAAGAAAAAAAAAGGTTTCCAGAGTCAAATAGAAATTAGAATGAATGTATGTTTACCATTGCCATACGAAGCCATGTAGATTTCTGTTTTATGAGAAGAGTATGAGACATGTAAATTGTATTCATGACTCATTTTCCATATTCCACATGTGTGAGAGGGAATGAGCATGAGCAAACTAGGGCAATGTAGCCTCATCACCTGTATGTCATCCATTCCAGGAAATTCTTGAATGATACCAAACAGCAGAAGATGCTCAGAAATGGGGAAATGCATTCCTTACAGGTAGAGAAAGAGAAAGGCATAACTGTCATGTACAGGGCTCTATTTCATCAAAATATGGCCTGCTTTACTCTAGTTTTAGAAGTGTAAAAAACACTAAGTGAGTGCTACCAACAGACAACTAAAGAAAGCTGCATTCTAACAACTGTATGTTTATTATACTCCCATGGCCTTGGCCATTTAAAAGCCTTCTATCTTGTCGGGCAAAAAGTAGTGACTGAAAATCTCATTCCAACTCTCAGAAGCCTGAGAGAAAGGGAGATAGAATATACGGATGTCTGAGACAGACAGACAGAAAAAGAGAAAGAAAGAAGCAGAAAACAACTTGAAGGCCTGTGCACTATTCTCTATGCTTTAGAACATTTATTTCTAATGACAATTAAGTTTATAAATTAAAAGGCATAAATAAGATTACAAGGTTAATTTTGAACAAGACAAACTGGTTTGCATAATCTGTTAAATGATGTGTTAAAACCATAATTGAGAGACACCTAGTTGGAGCCAAGAAGGGCACCAGGGACTAGATTTAGCCTCCTCTGAAAATTAAAAAACAAAGAAAACAGATGACACAGCTGTTTTTAAACACTAGACATCCAGCAATGAAAAACTGTGATCCCTGAGTGATGAGAAGAAAAAGCCTGAGCTCTTTAATCGGCCCAGCTTGCTACGTGGAGAGAGTTTCCAGGCTGTGATGCACAAAGGATAAACCTAGGTGAAGCCCAATGGTCTCACTGAGTAGAAGAGATGTATATAGAAGGATGGGAAGGCCAAGGCAGCTACAGTTTGAATACCAGAAGGAGAGAACTGCACAGAGAGATAATTCCTACAATTCCTTCTTGAGGGAGATAGTAAGTGTATACATGTAAAGATATGGAAAACTGGGACAACGTTACTAATTTGACCTAGCATTTATAGAACACATCACCCAACAAAAGTGTAATAAACTTTCAAGTATGCATGGGACACTTACAGAGATAACCATAGACTATGGAATTAAATCAGAAACTAATAACAGAAAGACATCTGAAATTTCCCAAATATTTGGAAACAAAATAGTACACTTCCAAGTAACCTGTGGATCAAAGAAGAAATCAAAAGTAGTAAGTATCTAGAAACAAATAAAAATGAAAATGTAACAAGTAAACATTTTTGGAATGCAGCCACAGCAGTACTTAGAGGTACATTTATAGCACTAAGATGCCCATATGGGAAAAAAAATGATTTTAAATCAAGTGTCAGGTCAAATTGGTTGGTAGTGTTATTCCTGTTTTCTATATCTTTACATGTATTCACTTATCAGTACTCCACTGAATACTTGAGGGAGATCTACTGTGGGTCTCCCTCAGGAAGGAACTGTAGGAATTCTATTTTCCAACTTTGAAAACTAGAAAAAGAAGGGCAAACGAAGTCTAAACAAACAAAAAGAAAAAAATAATATAGACTAGAGTGGAAACCAATGAAAGAGAAAAAAGAAAATTAACATAAAAAAATCAATAAAACAAAAAATTGGTTCTTTTAGAAGACTGATAAAATTGATAAGCCTCTAGGAAGGTTAATCTTGAAAAGGAGAAACAATTATCAGTATCAAGAATGACAAAGGTGACATCTCTAGAGATACTAAAAAACTAATAAGAGAATATTTTGAACAAGTTTATGCCAATACATTTCACAACTTAGATTACATGAGCAAATTCTTTGAATGACTCAAGGTACCAAAGCTCACTCAAGGAAAAAAACAAAACAAAACCTGAATCCTTAGATCTATTTAATAGAATATTGATGTCATAGTTTAAAACCTTCTGACAAAAAAAAAAACCAGAGGATTTTTACTAGGGAAACCTCCAAAAATTTAAGGAAGAAATAAAAACAACTCTATACAAACTTTTCAAAAAAATTAAAAAGAAAGGAATGCCTGCCAAATCATACTATGAGGCTGGCATGACTTTAATACTAAAACCAGACAAATAATTTAGAAGTAAAAATAAACCACAAACCTATATCATTCATGAATATAAATGCAAAAATTTTTAACAAATTTTAGCAAATCAAATCTGATAAAATATAAAAAGGAAGTTGCTTCATAACTCAATGAAGATTATCCCAGAAATGCAAAATAGAGAATTCAGAAAAGGCCTATGTAAATATATATGATCAACTGATTTTTGACAAATATGCAATGACAATTTAGGTGAAGAAGAGACAGTCTTCTCAAAAGCTGGTTATTGAGCCGGGCTCAGTGGCTCAGCCTGTAATCCTGCACCTTTGGGAGGCTGAGGTGAGTGGATTGCCTGAGCCCGCGGGTTCGAGACCCGCCTGGGCAACTTGGCGAGACCTCATCTCTACAATAAATCAAAAAAAAAATT
>CAUYQG010149889.1:0-23179 GCA_963574415.1 Tarsius wallacei | reverse complement strand
TCATAGTAGCATTGTTCATGATAGCCAGATATTCATTGACAAAATTTGGTAAATCCACACAATGGAACTGGCAAAAAATAGGTATGAGAAGATGGGAGTGGTGGCTCCCGCCTGTAATCCCAGCACTTTGGGAAGCTGAGGTGAGAGGATTGCCTGAATCCAGGGGTTCGAGACCAGCCTGGGCAACATGGCGAGACCTCATCTCTACAACAAATCAAAAACTTAGCTGGGCGTGGTGGCACACACCTGTAGTTCCAACCACTTGGAAGGCTGAGGAGAGCCTTCCTGAGCCCAGCTGGTCGAGGCTGCGGTGGCTGTGAGCATCCCACTGCACTCTAGTCTGGGCGACAGTGTGAAACTCTAACTCAAAAAAAGAAAAAAGTAATGAGATACTGATACATGCTACCACAAGGATGAACCTTGAAAACATGATGCTAAAACAAGCCAGAAGCAAAAGATTGATTCCATTTATAGGAAATGTCCAAAACAGGTAAATATATAAAATGGTTGACTAGGGCTGGGACGAGGGAGACTTCATGGGAAAATGGAGAGTGACAGCTAATGGGTACAGGATTTTGGGGAGAGAATGATAAAAATGTTGTAAAGTCGATAACAATGATGAATGCATAACTTCATGAATGTACTGAAAAATCACTGTGTTTATACTTTAGATGAATGGAATGGTATATAAATTATATCTCAATAAAGTAGTGTTTTTTAAAGAAAAAATGTGCACATATCAAAACATTTCAAATCACATAGAAGAGTCTAAAATTAAACATACTATATTTCTTCTCACCCTCCAACTTCTAGTTCTAAGCTCCGAGAGAACCACTTTTAGAAGTTTCTGTTTTTTATTCTTCTAGTAGTTCTCTTTTTTTATTTTTTGAGTTAGAGAGTCTCACTCCGTCATCCAGGCTGGAGTGCAGTGGCATGCTCATGGCTACCCCTTCCACCTCAGCCTTCCAAGTAGCCGGAACTACAGGCATGTGCTACCACACCTGGCTAATTTTTTGATTTATTGTAGAGATGAGGTCTCACCAAGTTGCCCTGGCTGTTCTTGAACCCATGGGCTCAGGTAATCTTCTCACTTCAGCCTCCCAAAGTGCTGTGATTACAGGCTTGGGTCACCGTGCCTGGCCATTTTAACATTAAATAATATAACTATATATCACTTGATTGAGCTATCATTTTGTAAAGTATCTTTAACATTCAACTCTGAAACGAGGGAAGTTGACACAGTTTTACTATTTCATACATCCTCTGTGTCTTTCTGCTTTCCAACTTTTGTGTTTATTTTTGAAATAGTTTTCACTTTTATAACTAAATCATATACACAAGCCTCCTTCTTGATTTATCAATTTTAGACACCATCTCTTATCTAGAAGAAGGTAGATATTAGCTATTTTACAGCCATAAACTACATAGGAAAAATCCAATTAAATAAAATACTGAGTCCAGTTGACAGAAGACTACTGCCTGCTTTGTTTAATTATGACATTAAGAACTTAATTCGACTGGGTGCAGTGGCTCAAGCCTGTAATCCCAGCACTTTGGGAGGCCAAGGTGAGGGGATTGCCTAAGTCCATGGCTTCGAGAACAGCCTGGGCAACTTGGCGAGACCTCATCTCTACAATAAATCAAAAAATTAGCCAGGCGTGGGAGCGTGCACCTGTAGTTCTGGCTACTTGGAAGGCTGAGGCGAAAGGATTGCCTGAGCCCAGCAGGTCAACGCTGGGGTGGCTGTGAGCATGCCACTGCACTCCAGCCTGGGTGACAGAGTGAGACTCCAACTCAAAACAAAACAAAACAAAACAAAACAATAACACTGAATTCAATGTTTCTCAAAGCTATTTCAAAATCTGAGTAGTACAGTTATCTGACAATTGACTATAGTGGGTAAGAGTGATGACTGTGCTGCCTGGGTCCAAAGAATAAAGAGGACAAATTCTAGCCTCACCCTAAATTTTTACAATATTTATATTTGGTAGTATTTACTCAAAAGATATTATTTAATACATTTTAAGAAGAGAACACTTCCACTGATGGAAGACTGTCAAGTACCCCTGGAAAGTTGGACTGACAACCACTGGGGCTTCCTTTCCACTTGCAGAATCTGTGATTTGGAACTCTGAGTTTGTAAGAAGGATGCTCTGCTGTATCCTGTCAGCACTGTACCTCTAATCTAGTTGCCATGGTGATGATCTTGGACCAGGTGATGAATCTAGGAAGGTAGTCAGGATAGGGGCATCTTGTGGAACAGAGGGGGATGGAGAAGAGTGGGAAGAAACACTGGCTTTCTAACATGCCCCAGGTATTCCAGTGATAGATAATAACCGGAAACAAACGCCTAACCTCAGCAGCAATAAAGAATAAACCCAAAGTGGAGCAGCTCTAAGGTACCACTGCATACTCCCTATGAGAAGAGGAGCAGACATTGGCTGTCTATGTCCTAATTACCATACCCCATGCCAGGTGTTTTGCCTGCACCATCTTATTCCATCCGCAGAGAAGCTAAGTACGTTCCCAAAAGTAAAAGAGCTGAAATTCTCCCTAGCTCCAAATACCTTAGACTACCAAAAGTAAAGTAATAACTCAAAGCCTAATTTTGATGGGGCTTTGGGGAAACAGATACACCAGATGAATGTTCGGTATCACCTTTTTAGAGAACAACTAGCAAGAAGTATACAGTTATCAATACCTATGCCCCAGTCATCCCATTTGGGGGGAATATGCTCTAAAAATAAAAAATACATAACACACAAAAAAAGATTGTTCAAAACTATCCATTGCACTGATTTTTAAAAAATGATAACAGAAAGTAAACCTAGCAGTCAACAATTGAAGACTGATTTTGTTATAAACTATTATTAAAGAGTAGTTTTTTCAAAAAACACTGATACTGGCCCAATTTCCCCTCGGCATTGATATTTATGGGGATTTCTGAATAAACATAGAAACTGACCCTCCGGGTCTTAAAACTTAAAACTTACAAGTGCCAGGCAACCCCCTGGAGTTTCTTCCCATTGTGGGAGCTTTTCTGTCCTCTCAATAAATCCTGCATTCTAAACAAACAAAACTTACAAGTGCCTTATCTGAGTTCTTTCTTCAGGAGACTGACCCTCAGGCAAAGGCCTGAAGCGCATTAAAACATTGCATTCAGACAGTGAGACGCCAGACACCTCTCTCAACATGATTGCTTTTTTACCCCTTCCTGATTGCTGTTTTACATTCCTTTCCCCTCTATATAAACCCTCAATTTCAACAGGTTGGAGGGATGGATTTGAGTCTCCTTGGTTGGTATCACCCAATTAAAAGCCTTTTCCCCTGGCAATACTCGACTCAGTGATTGACTTTCTGTGCAGTGAGCAGTAAGACCGCGACCAAACCTCTGGCATTTTGGTAACAACACAGCAAGGCGGTATGTAAACAGTGAACAAACTATATAAAATGCATGTATAGTATTGATGGGTCATAGTTACATTGTTCACAAGTCAATGTAGACTTTTTATGTTAATTGGATTATTTTTTTCCCATGAAGTTAAATGCATAATAATGTATTGATTTAAAATTCCCCAAACGAATTCTCTACTCCCTGGTACTGAAATCCATTTAAAGGTTTGAAAAGAGGGTGAAAGAAAGGGGAAGAAATGTTTGACATACTCAAAACAAAGAAGTGGGGCCCTGAAAATCTCTTGTATGTGCTCCTGAAGGCGTTCCTCCTAGAGAGAGAGAAACTCTGCTGTGATACGGATAACACGCCTGAGATAAGGGGGAAATCAGTGATGTCTTTGCCATGACTCTGAACCACTCTGTTTATAGACACACCCATAAATATTGTTCAAGAAGAATTTGTGTTGAAAGTCCATGCCTGCAGAAAGGACTGAGTCATCTCATCTTGATAAATCCCCAACCTAACACTGAGTGAAGTATTTATATTTTCAGCACTGACCTTGCAGACCCTCCTCCTAAGCCTTCCTATAAGCCTTTTCTCCTGCCGGAATGTTCCTGATACACCCAACCTACACACCTCTTAAGATCCCTCTTAACTCCTTCCAAGGAGTCTTCACAGGAAGAGATCACCACCTCTTGGAATTCCTGTAGAATTTAGAATCCACTTAACAATCCTCTCACCTGTTCTGCCAATACCACAGGCACCTGTCTTTATCTCTCAGTAATATGGCAAACTCCATGTAATGAGAGGCTCTAGTTTTCAATAAGATGTCCATATTACATCAGTGCTTACCAGAGTGCCTTTTAAAAACAGCTAGCACAAAGTGCTCAAACTGCACCTGTGAAGTTGCCACCTGTTTCTTTCAAAGAGGTTCCTTTTACCCATGGTTCCTTTAGTTACATTATTGGTGTTTCAAGCATTGCTGCTGCAGACAGATAGATTTGAGATTTAATATTCCCTCTCACATCTTTCATATGACTTCAGGCAAGTTTCTCAACTTCTTGGAGTTAATTTTCTCATTCATTAAATAGGAATACAAAACATCACACATAAGTATAGTAAGGATTAAAACTACTCTTTCTTCAGGTCTCAGCTTAAATGTTATTACGTTCAGGATCCCTTTCCTGACACCTCTTCTCACCTTCACATCTAGATAAGGGGCATCCCCCTGTGCTTTCAACACTTAAACCTGGGGTAGCCCAAAAGAACTTTGTGCAAGGACACTGTTCCATAATCTATGCTCCTCAACAGGTAGCCACTAGCAATGGTTGCACTTGAAGTGTGGCTAATGTGACCAGGGGACTGATTTTTAAATTGTACTTAATTTTAATCAGTTGAAATAGCTGCCTGATTGGACTGCACAGCTCTAAATGATCACCATTATAGCACTAAGCATACAGTTGCTTTTCTCTTACAAGGCTGAGCTCCATGACGAAACTCACCTAGATCAGGATGCTGACTGCTGTATTCACAACATCTGGTGCACGGTCTGGTGCACAGCAAACTCTCCACATGCCAGCCATCATCATCTTCCTCATGATCTTGCCTATCTTTGAAACTCACAGCTTAGACCAGCACATGCCGTAGATGCTCAGTCACTGCTTGCTAATAGAGTTAATTGATTTCTAGACTTACAAACCAACCAATCATCTGCTCCTAGAGAATGATCAATCAAAAAGAGCTGCATAAATGTTTCTAAATTAGATATTGTATACAGGCAGCAAAATGGCACGTTGTGCTGCATAAATGTGTACAATTATTATATGTCGATTAAAAATAATTACACAAATGTCCTTCTAATGCATTTCTTTATGTGCAGCATAGTGGTTGGAAGTATCTGCCTAAGGCCGGGCACAGTGGCTCATGCCTATAATCCCAGCACTTTGGAAGGCTGAGGTGAGAGGACTGCCTCAGTCCACAGGTTCGAGACCAGTCTGGACAACTTTTGTGAGACCTCATCTCTACAATAAATCAAAAAAATTAGCTGGGGGTGACAGTGCATGCCTGTAGTTCTAGCCACTTTGAAGGCTGAGGTGATCACCTGAGCCTAGCAGGTCGAGGCTGCGGTGGCCGTGAGCTTGCCACTGGGCGACAGAGTGAGACTCTAACTCAAAAAAAAAAAAAAGAAAATGTATGTGCCTAGATTCAAATTCTGGCTACTCCACTTTCTAGAGACATGAGCTCTAGTACGTAATTTTTTGTGCCTTAATTATTACTCTGTAAAGTGGGGACATTAATGGCCATGCCTTTTTGACTTGTACAGATTATATGTGTTAAGGCTTATGGCTACCATTTTATAGGAAATACAGAGAAGAGAGGGCCTTGTGAAATTATACCATGATAATTCATCAGCAAAATCCAGAATGTAGGAAACTCTAGTCACGAAACTAAGGAAGCCATCCTGGGGTCATTAGGGAGCAAAATCTGAGAGTCGAGACACTACTTTGAGATTGGTGCTCTGGCTGTAAGGGAGGGGAAAAATATCTGCCATCATCACCCTCTGTAGTAGAGGAAGGCTCTCAGGTGAAGAAGTCTGAGGAATGGCTGCTGTGCAGCAGTCGACCCAAGGCTGATGGTAAAGCTCAGTTGCAGCTGCCTTCAACTCTGCATGGACTTAAGGGTGGCAAAGAAGGCCCCCAAGCTTCAAATTCTGCCTGCAGGATGATGGCATGTCAGGCACAAGAGATGTGTCTATCAATGGCCTCAGTTATTCCATGAATAGCAGCTGCTACAAAAGCTCAGCCCTTTACTGATAAAATGAGAGTGTGAAAGTAGGGTGGGGGGATAAGAAGAGAATGAAATGGCTGGGAAAATACTATTTGTTTCTGCTGCTCTCAAGGGTCCTCTGGAAACTCCAAAGACAATGATCTTTGGTTTCATTGCAGACTGCTCTGCCCTTTGCTCCCTAAATTCCAGCTATAGTTGTGTTTTTCTTTCTGTTTCATGAACATGCCGAGCTATTTTATGCTCAGGGCTTTCTTTTTTTTTTTTTTTTGAGTTGGAGTCTCACTCCGTCACCCAGTCTGGAGTGCAGTGGCACGTTCCCGGCCACCGCAGCCTTGACCTGCTGGGCTCCACTGATCCTTCCGCCTCAGCCTTCCAAGTAGCCAGAACTACCCGTATACACTACCATGTCTGGCTGAATGAGTCCTTTACTTTATTTGTATTCATACACTGATTAAGACTGTGTGTGTGTGTGTGTGTGTGTGTGTGTTTTAGAGGGAAGGTTATTACTGCAAATCTTTCAGTACAATGATTGGGAAGGGCCTCTTGGAGAGCATGACATAGAAGCCAAGGTTTACATAAAGGGAAGAAAACAGCTATGGAAGACCCAAGTTGAGAGCCTTTCTGGCAGAGGGAACAGCAAGTTTAAAAACCCTGAGTGGCTGGGTTCGGTGGCTCAGCCTGTAATCCTAGCACTTTGGGAGGCCGAGGCCAGTGGATTGCCTGAGCCCACAGGTTCGAGATTAACCCAGGCAACTTGGCGAGACCTCATCTCTACAATAAATCAAAAATTAGCTGGGCATGGTAGTGCGCACTTGTAGTTCCAGTTACTTGGAAGGCAGAGACAGAAAGATCACTGGAGCCCAGTAGTTCCATGCTGGGGTGGCCGTTAGCATGCCACTACACTCCAGCCTGGGCGACAGTGAGACTCCAATTCAAAATAAATAAATAAAAAGAAAAAATAAAAGTCTTTGGTATTGCTAGGTATTATGTTTTTCTTGATACCATTTATAATCTAAATTTATCTTGTATATTTCTATATTGACTTTTCAATGGTTAGCCCACTTTTCTTCCATATTAGCTCCATAAGGGAAGGGACCTTGACTGTTTTGTACATTTATAAATATCTAAGACCCCCAAAAGGAAGTCACCATGTCTGAGAGGCCGAAGAAATGATCCAGAGACAATGAAGGAGACTGGGCTTTACTCAGGAACTTACCTACAGGGAAGGTGGTCCAGCAGCAGTGGCTGGACAGGAGAAATCCATTACTGATTGAAAAAGGCACATAGGTAATATAGCATTTTACATAGGCCGCAGTACAGGGTTAAGAGTGAAAAAAGTTGAATTTCTAGTGTGCCAGCATAGTGTGAGAACGTGCTTATACATTCATCACAGGTACACAAAATGGCTATTTGTCTCTAGGGCGGGATTTGTTTTGTTTTGTTTTTTTCAATTATAATGAACTTGAGGTGAATTAAAGGTAACCAAAGGTTATGGGTTTTGATCCAGGTGTGCCCAATCTGTCTGAATGAAGCAGGAGGTGGGGAGGTCCATGGGGCAGAAGGTAAGGGGTGGATAGGGGACTGCCTCAAGCAAGGGTGTGCATTCACTCTACATAACCCCAAGATGTGACCAGCAGGCTCTGAGAACACTTCACCTAAGGCCTCAGCATGACCTGCATGCCCAGGCATGGAGCTTGAGGGGGACGGGCATATCCCGGCTTGACCAACTCCAAGACTCTCCCTAGGCTCCAACCTCCTGCTTGGAGCCATATCCAGGGTGTGCTCATGTTGTCACTGAGTGCATGTTACCCTACACTAGGTATTATTTTTTCCTTTATAGCATTTGTTATCTAAATTTGTCTGTATGTTTATGTGCTGACTTTTCAATGACTAGTCCACCCTTCTTTCTTTCTTTTTTTTTTTTTTCTTGAGTTGGGGTCTCACTCTGTTGCCCAGACTGGAGTGCACTGACATTCTCCCAGCCATCGCAGCCTTGACCTGCTGGGCTCATCCTTCTAAGGAGCTGGAACTACAGGCGTGCACCACCACGCCCAGCTAATTTTTGATTTATTGTAGAGACAAGCTCTCGCTAAGTTGCCCAGGTGGGTCTCAAACCTGCGGGCTCAGGCAATCCACTCACCTCAGCCTCCCAAAGTGCTGGGTTTACAGGCTGAGCCATCGAACCCAGTCACCCTTCTTTCTCATTAGCTGCAGAGGGGCAAGGACCTTGATGTTTTTACATTATATATCTCTAGCGCCTAAGGGAAAACCTAGTACTTGCTAGGTACTCAATAACCATTGTTGAAAGGATAAATTAACTACAGAAAACAAATATAACACAGGAAAAGAAGAAGACTAAAAGATAACTTAGCAGTGGGCTTTTTGGGAGATTTTTGGTTTCTTCCTTCTAGCTTTTCACATATTTCAAATTTTTACAAAGATCATGTGTTTTTTATTTTTTATTTATTTTTATTTTATTTTATTTTATTTTTGAGTTGGAGTCTCACTCTGTCGCCCAGACTGGAGTGCAGTGGCCGCTCCCGGCTACCGCAGCCTCGACCTGCTGGGTTCAGGTGATCCTTCCACTTCAGCCTTCCAAGTAGCTGGAACTACAGGTGCGCGCTACCACACCCGGCTAATTTTTTTGATTTATTGTAGAGATGAGGTCTCGCCAAGTTGCCCAGGCGGGTCTCGAACCCACGGGCTCAGGCGATCCACTCACCTCAGCCTCCCAAAGTGCGGGATTACAGGCTGAGCCACCGAGCCCGGCCAGATCAGTATATTTTAATACAAGAGACTCTGAAAAGTTAACTGATATGGTTTCAAATTACACACTGCAACTAAACCTATAAGAAACTACCACTTGTCAAGATTTGATGTAGAATCTAAGATAAATATCCATAATTATTTAAAAAGGCTATTACAGTCCTGTTTTCCAACTGCATATATTATTATACGTGATGTCAAATTGTCCACAGATATTTCAACCAAGACTACATATTTGAACAGAATGAATATAAAAGGACACAAGAGAATCCAGTTCAACATTAAGATTTACAAAAAGGTGAAAACAATGTCATTCTTCTCACTGAAGTTATTTTGCTTTAGAAAACACAGTTGATTTCTTAACACATTTCATTTATAAAAACATATAAGGGTTTGTTATTATTATCATTTTTTAGAGACTAGTTCTCATTATGTTGCCCACTCTGGTCTCCTGAAGTTCTGGGACTACAGGCATGAGGTACCATGCCTGGCCAATTATTGTTATTTTCAATGAAAATTTTTAAGGCCAGGCTCAGTGGCTCAGCCTGTAATCCCAGCACTTTGAGAGGCTGAGGCGAGTGGACAGCCTGAGCCCGCAGGTTCGAGACCAGCCTGGGCAACTTGGTGAGATCTCGGCTCTACAATAAATTTAAAAATAGCCAGGTGTGGTAGCACGCGCCTATAATTTTGGCTACTTGAAAGGCGGAGGCAGAAGGATCACCGGAACCCAGCAGGTCGACGCTGGGTGGCCATGAGTGTGCCATTGCACTCCAGCCTGGGTGACAGAGTGAGACACCAACTCAAAAAAAAAAAAAAAAAAAAGCCAGGCTCGGTGGTTCAGCCTGTAATCCCGTGCTTTGGTTGGCCGAGGTGAGTGGATTGCCTGAGCCCGTGGGTTCGAGACCCGCCTGGGCAACTTGGTGAGACCTCATCTCTACAATAAATCAAAAAATTAGCCGGGCGTGGTAGCATGTGCCTGTAGTTCCAGCTACTTTGAAGGCTGAGAAAAAGGCTCACCGGAGCCCAGCAGGTCGAGGCTGCGGTGGGCAAGAGCGGCCACTGCACTCCAGTCTGGGCGACAGAGTAAGGCTCCAACTCAAAAAAAAAAAAAAAAAAAGCCTTGCTATTAAATTCTAGCACAGTAATTAGATATATATAACATATGCAAGAAAAGCTTTCTGGACTCCTCAATAATGTAAAAATATGCTGAGTCAAATTGAGAACTGCCATTCAAGCCTAATTTCCTTGTTTTGCAGCAAATAATGAACTGAGGCTCCAACGACTAAGTGACTACCCAAGGTCACAGAGCTTCCTATAAAAAGGGATGATAAATAAAAGAAGATATAGTACTAGAATGGCAGTCTCCTTACTTTTAGCACATTGCCTTTACTTCTATATCACAGAATGACTTCTTTAAAAAACTTCGCTGTCAACCTGGCACGGTGGCTCAGGCTTGCAATGTGCCAGCACTTCGGGAGGTCAAGGTGAGAGGATTGCCTGAGCCCAGGGGTTCGAGACCAGTCTGGGCAACTTGGTGAGACCTAGTCTGTACAATAAATAAATATATAATATAAGCTAGGTGTGGTAGCATGTGCCTGTAGTTCCAGCTACTTGGAAGGCTGAGGCAGAAGGATCACCTAAGCCCAGCAGATTGAGGCTGTGGTGACTGTGAGCGTGCCACTGCACTCCAGTCTGGGTGAAAGAGTGAGACTCTGACCCAAAAAAAAAAAAAAAAAAAGTTGGCCGTCAGTAAATTCTCTACACAACAACTTTATAGTATGATCACGGAGCAAAAACTTTTAACCTTACAACAGAGAACATTGCAGAGTACAGGTGAACATTTTACATGAAGAATCTGAGGGATTATTTTCTAAGAGCCTATTATATATTCAGCACTATACTATACTGTGTGGAGATTTAAATAGATAAAATATGATCCATGTTCTTAAAGAGCTTTGAAATTGGTTGGGGATAGAAACTAATAAACATAAAACAAAAACATTACTTTGAATTGTATGTCCTGCAAACTATGGAAATGAGTGCTGTAATTCAGAGAAAGGAGAGAACAATAACAGCCAGCGGAGGTTTCACAGAACATGAGAAGACCAGTAACACCTTGGAAAATGAGTAAGATTTAGGATTGGCATGCAAGAAAAGAAATATGTCCTTGACATACCACAAGTAAAAACACAGAAGCAATATAAAACAGAACATGCCACAGTGATCCACAAATGCTATAACAGTCAAACAAAGTGATCAATTTGGGAAGAAATATAAAATAAGACAAATAGATAAGACAGGCTCAAATGAAATCACATCTTAAAGGCCAGGCAAAGAAATTCAGATATTGTGTTTCATTCATCTCCACTGTAAAATCAATATTAAATCACAGAAAGACGTGTATACAAATGTCTGCTATAGTTTTCCTTCCTTCCTTCCTTCCTTCTCCTTCTCTCCTTCCTTCCTTCCTTCCTTCCTTTTTTAAAGAGAGTCTCACTATGTGGCCCAGGCTGGCTTCGAACTCCTAGGCTCAAGTGATTCCCTTCCCTCAACTCCTGACAGCTAGGATTATAGACATGAGCCACCAACACCTGGCTCAAGTTTTATTCTTAATAACAAAAAATTGGAAACAATTAAAATATTCCTCACAAGAGAATAATAAATAGTAATATTAAATAATAAAATACTACTCAACTAGAATAAAAAGGAAAAACTCCTGATATACTCAACTGAGACTAAGTCTCAAAAATTTGTTACACAACAGACTCCAGACTTAAAGGAGTGCATAGGTCATGATTGCATTTATATATAAAAGTTCAACCGATGGCCAGGCACAGTGGCTCAAGCCTGCAATCCCAGCACTTTGGGAGGCCGAAGTGAGGAGACTGCCTGAGCCCATGGATTTGAGAACAGCCTGGGCAAATTGGCGAGACCTCATCTCTACAATAAATTTAAAAAAATTATCTGGGCAGGGTAGCGCATGCCTGTAGTTCCAGCTATTTGGAAGGCTGAGGCGGAAGGATCGCCTGAGACCAGCAGGTTGACGCTGGGGTGGCTGTGAGCGTGTCACTGCACTCTAGCCTGGGCGATGGGGTGAGACTTCAACTCAAAAAAAAAAAAAAATTCAACCAGCAAAACTAATCTATTGGGATGAAAATCAGAACCATAGTAACTTCTGGAAGAGAAGAACTAACTGGTAAGTGGCAAGAGGGAACTTTTTTTAATGGCAACATTCTATACCTTGATTTGGGTGTTGGTAACACAGTTGCATATGTTTGTCAAAACTCACTGACTATCGATTTAACACATATATTTAAAATAATCACTGAATGTGCAAGCAAATAAATAAATAAATAAAAAGCCCTTTAAAAGACATTTTCTGGCTGGGCTTGGTGGCTCAGCTTGTAATTCTGCGCTTTGGGAGGCCGAGGTGAGTGAATTGCCTGAGCCCGCGGGTTCAAGACCCACCTGGGCAACTTGGCGAGACCGCATCTCTACAATAAATTAAAAAAAAAAAATTAGCCAGGTGTGGTAGCGTGCACCTGTAGATCTGGCTGCTTGGAAGGCTGAGGCAGAAGGATTGTCTGAGCCCAGCAGTTCGACGCTGGGGTGGCCATGAGCGTGCCACTGCACTCCATGGGTGACAAAGTGAGACTCCAACTCAAAAAAAAAAAAAAGGCATTTTCTAACTGGAAGATGAGATCCTTGATTCAGTTTTATCTATTTTACCATTAACATAAGGAGAAATCTTTCTAGAATTCGCCTTATTAAAGTAATAGCATAGCACCCTGACATGGAAACAACCGCCATTTTTTTATTGGTAAAATACACACAAACTTAAATTTTACCAATAATTAAAAAATATACAGTTCAATAAAGTTATGGATGAGAGGGGACTCAAATAACAAACCCAGAATCATTTTTTGAAGGGCAGGCCCCTTGTAGTACAAGCTTCCCTGCTAGTTAAGTGTTCTAGGACATCAGCATCAGTTCAAGTGCACCAGCTAACGTTGTTGTGAGAGGCTGCGTTCAGCTTCAGTGAATTTTTTGGGAAGATTCTTTTGACATGTTTGCCCATTTCATGATGAGTGATTTATGAGCACACCTGCCCAAACCACACTGAGTGTTCAGTTTTTGACCTAAAAAAATGGCATGACCCCCATGTCCCATCCTCCCTATTCACCCAATCTTGCCCCAAGCAACTTTTTTGTATTTCCCTGGATGAAAAAAGAGGAAGAGGTGAGGGAAAAACAAAACAGAACAAAAAGACATAAAAATTGAGTTAAAAAACTGTTTTGAGCAGTGGAAAAGGCATCTCATTAGGTGTAACGCATAAATGGAAAGTACTCTGAGGGTAACTAAGTTTAAACAAGAATACACATTTTTTATAAATAAAATTTTTTTTGGTTGCTCCTTGTACATTAACATTACTGTGCAATTCTTCTTACTGCTTTTTTTTTTGGTTTTTTTGAGTCGGAGTCTCACTCTGTCACCCAAGCTGAAGTGCAGTGGCATGCTCACAGCTACCATGCCTCGACCTACTGGGCTCAGGCAATCCTTCCACCTCAGCCTTTCAAGTAGCTGGAACTACAGGTGTGTGCCACCACACTCAGCTAATTTTTAAATTTATTGTAGAGACAGGGTCTCGCCAAGTTGCCCAGGCTGGTCTCAAACCTGTATGCTCAGGCAATCTTCTCATCTCTGTCTCCCAAAGTGCTGGGATTATAGGCGAAAGCCACCACATCTGGCCTCTTACTATGTTTTAAATGTCAAATCACCAGAGCTTAATGCATGTTCTCTCTTAAAGATCTTCAAACCCCTAGAGTTCACGCAGAGTGTCCAAAGCTGCTACTCAATACAGGCATTATTTATTTTTAAAAAAACATAGTTAAGAATAAGATTTACTTATAACCCTACCCACCTGATCAACAATTTTTATATTTTGGTGCATATTCTCTTTCAATCTTTGTTTACAAAAATACATTATTTTATGTCGTTGTCATTTTGGCAACACTTTTCACCAGCGTCATGATCATAATGTTTAGTAGTAATATAAACTCAGTTATTTTACTTAATAATTTTCCTACAATTAGAAATTAGATTTTTAAAAAATTTCTGTCACTCTGGATAACAACATGATATAGTCTTTTTCTTTGAGTTGAATTAACTTAGAATTATCCCCAAAAGGAGGATATTTGAATTAAGGGTTTGAATACTACTAAGGTGCTTAATACTGTCATACTATCATTTAACAAAGGAATGTACTGATTTTTTATACCCCATGAATGACTAAACCAATTATACAACATTGACACTTCCGAGATATATTTTTAAAAATCATTTTTTACTAGAAAAAATAAGAAAAACAATAAAAAACTGCTGACAGATTTGAAAAAAAGAATAATCTTTTTGTTAGGCACAGTGCCAACAATGATGCATAAACTGACAGAATCTAGAATTAATTCATTTTGTTGGGGGGGCTACTTTATTATCAGGAAACACACTCACTCACAGACCGGAAAATGTGGTAATAAATAACAACGGACTGCTATTTAGTCTTAAAAACAGAAAGAAATTCTGCCATTTGCAACAACATGGAAGAATCTGAAGGGAATTATGTTAAGTGCAAGAAGCCAAGCACAGAATGACGAATACCTCACTTATATGTGGAGTGTAAAGAAGTCCAACTCACAGAAACAGAGAGTAAAACAGTGGTTACCAGTTGAATGGAGTACAGATAACCAATTAAGTTAGGAGACAGCCACTTCCCTGCCTAATCATAGAAGGCCAAACTAAGATATGGAATATGCTGGCACTCAGGCTTGCGTAAGAAAAGCATAACAACATATTTACCTCCACATGATAGCTCATCTTGAAGAAGAACCAGGTGCATGGGGCAAGAACATCTTGTAGTACCATCCCCCTTTACAAGACAGATATGTGAACAGCCTCCATTATCCTGAGCACAAGGGTGCTGTCCTGCAAAAAAAAAGTAAATAAAGAGAGAATGAAATGAAAGGAAAAAGGGACAACTCTGTCAAAACCAATTATTTAGGAATTACAAAGAAAACCAATTTATAATCAGTTTGGACTTTATTTCCACACATGATGATTCCTCACTCAATCTCCACACAACCCACAAGAAAACATTCCTATCTAATCACTGTCTTTATTTATATATATTTTAGGCAAGGTAATGGTACAGTTCATGTCAATTTTTGTGAATATGAAAAGCTGACTACTGAAACTAAAAAACTGCTAGGGCCAGGTGTGGAGGTGCTAGCTGAGGCAGGAGGATTGCTTGAACTCAGGAGTTCGAGACCAGCCTAGGCAAAATAGCAAGACCATGTCTCTACAAAAAATAAGAAAATCAGCTAGGCGTGGTGGCGCATGCCTGTAGTCCCAGCTACTCAGGAGGCTGAGGTGGGAGGATCACTTGAGCCCAGCAGGTCAAGGCTGTAGTGAGCCATGATATGCCACTACACTCCAGTCTGGGCAACAGAGTAAGACCCCCAAATCAAAACAAACCAACAAAAACAAACTGCTAGGGAAAATGCTGAGACTTGAATATTCTATTTAAAATATGAAAATTCTCCTATAGTAAAGATTTTAACTCAGAAAGTCTACATTTCTTTTTTTTTTTTTTGAGTTGGCGTCTCACTCTGTCACCCAGACTGGAGTGCAGTAGCTGCTCCCAGTCACTGCAGCCTCGACCTGCTGGGCTCCGGCGATCCTTCCGCTCAGTCTTCCAAGTAGCTGGAACTACAGGTGCATGCTACCACACCCAGCTAGTTTTTGATTTATTGTAAAGATGAGGTCTTGCCAAGTTGCCCAGGTGGGCCTCAAACCCACGGACTCAGGCAATCCACTCACCTCAGCCTCCCAAAGCGTGGGATTATAGGCTGAGCCACCGAGCCCGGCTAAAATATATATCTTAATGAGGAATTCACTGAAACTTAAGGAGTTATTAAAAGGCACATAAAGTTAACCATTCAGAAATAGACAAAATTATTTGTTTGGTCAATTGCAAAAAGATAACTTGAAATATTATAAATGTCAAGCCGGGCTCGGTGGCTCAGCCTGTAATCCCGCGCTTTAGGAGGCTGAGGTGAGTGAATTGCCTGAGCCCGCGGGTTCGAGACCCGCCTGGGCAACTTGGCAAGAACTCATCTCCACAATAAATCAAAAAAATTAGCTGGGCGTGGTAGCGCGTGCCTGTAGTTCCAGCTCCTTGGAAGGCTGAGGCGGAAGGATCGCCGGAGTCCAGCACATGGAGGCTGCGGTGACCGGGAGCAGCTACTGCACTCCAGTCTGGGCGACAGAGTGAGACTCCAACTCAAAAAAAAAAAAAAAAATTACAAATGTCTACTTTTCTCATATTTGGACTAAGACTAAGTTAAATAACCAAACCATTAGGCAAGTTTTCAAAGTCTGTTTCAAGTTGAATTGAAAGATATTATTGCTTTGAATTTTCGATTTAGCTTGTGTTAAAAGCTACTTGACATCTGTCATCATAAAACATCAACATCTAATATAGCCACCATTTATTATATGACTCTCTTCTACAATAACATCGGTTTTACTTCAGTTACTTGTGTTGATGAGATTGAGGGAGTCAGCCATCTATCTACAAAAATGAGCATATCGTCCAAAATGGACACTGCTCATTGTTATATTGGAATATACATTCTACACAGTATAGTCTAATATATTTAAATGTTGAGGTGTTTTGCTTTTTTTTTTAAGAGACAGGGTCTTGTTCTATTGCCCAGACAGGAGTGCAGTGGTGCAATCATAGCTCATTGCAGCCTCAAACTTCTGGACTCAAGCAATCCTCTTCCCCCTCGGTCTCCTGAGCAGCTGAGATAAAAGGCGTGTGCCACCATGTCCAGCTAATTCTTTATTTTTTGTGGAGTCAGAGTCTTGCTATGCAGCCCAGGCTGATCTCAAACTCCTGGGCTCAAGCAATTCACTTGGCCTTCCAAAGTGCTAGGATTACAGGTACGAGCCTCAATGCCCGACCCTTAAATGTGGAGTTATATAAAAAAGATACTCTCCCCTGAAATGCTGAAAATCTCCACTGAGATTTTCTACAATAAAATATTCATATATCAACTGAATAAGCAACTTAGGTATTGTCATTATTACATTATGTTAAATGTTCAGCATGAGTTACATGTCATAACATGTCAACTCTAACTTTCTAATTCTCAACACCTCTAACTTTACTTCTAAGTTCATGAATGATAGTGATATAATGAACCTTTCAATTGAATAAGAAATGGAACTCGTTCCTTTCAGTTATCCTTTCATGCTTCAATTAGATTTTAAAGCACTGTGCTGAGAAGTTAAGGAGTTTCAACAGTTCTCTCTCTAGTACTCCATTTAACATTAGCATTCCTGGTACCCTCATGTAAGACCTTATAACAATGATTGCCATGAGGGTATATTTTAAAAAAGCATCTTGCATATAGTAACTCATTTATTTATCTCTACTATGAGGGAAATTTTGATGACAGACATATATTAACAAGAAACTAGGCTGAGATAATTAGTCACTTTCAAAAGTTTTTAATAAAATAACATATTTATGGCTAGTTTTCTAAGCAGGAATTGAAAGATTTATCCAAAAAGGGGAAAACAACTAGTACTTACTGATTAAACACGGTCTTCTCTGTGTTTACATACTAATTTTTAATTTTCTTTGCTTTTGCTAAGAATAAGGTTAATAATCCATGATAACCATATTTACCATTACAGAAAATATATATTTTTAGTTTTGTTCAAATTATAGGGGGTTATAGAGAGGAAAGAAAAGAAATAAATACTTTATACTACCAATATTCTCAAAGAAACTGAAGGAGATAAAGAGAAGGCATGATAAGCAGAGTCACTGTTGTATTAGGAGAAAATTTTTTTTTTTTTGAGTTGGAGTCTCACTCTGTTGCTCAGGCTGGCATGCAGTGCTCAGGTGATCCTTTGGTCTCAGCCTTCCAAGCAGTTAGAGCTGCAGGCGTGCGCTACCACATTCGACTTATTTTTTGATTTATTGTAGAGACGAGGTCTCACCAAGTTGCCCAGGCTGGTGACTTGGGCAATCCTCTCCCCTCAGTCTCTCAAAGTGCTGGGATTACAGGCGTGAGCTACCACGCCCAGCCAGAGAAACTTTTTAAATCAGCAAGACTATGCCTTTCCCCTACTTCTGATTATGAGAAAAATATGTTTAATTTGAAAAAGCTCCCAGGTGAGTTTGATATAAGGCTTCAAAAGCATAAAGAGTTAAAAAAAAAATGGCAAAACTAAAAAAGCATGAAAATCTTGAAGGCAGCAAGTTGAAATAACACAAAAATACACATTAATTTCTTACAGCACACAAGTCCTCCAATTAGCATTACCCTATTTATACTTACTGTATTCCTGAAGGTTCAGCTCCTTTACTGCATGAATGTCACTAAGCTGGGCAATTCGAGCCTGGACTTTGGTTCTACCCTCTCGACCTGTCATGTCAATTTTTTCAATCATTTGTTGCTGCTTATCAATCCAATAGAGCCAATTTTCAAACACAGTCAGTCCCACAGGCTGCAAGATATTGGAATCTTCTAATACTATCCTGTTGGCACCTTGGGAAAGGAAAATTAAATAGGAATGACTCATGTGGATCAAATTATACTTTCAATAATTATTTACTAACCACTAGCTAGATTCTAAAAGTATGGAAATAGAAAACAGAATAAGCTCTCGATCACAAAACTTAAAACTCATGCTGAGAAGTTACACACATACACCAGAAACAAGTGTTAAAGAAACCAGATAGTCATGTGCAGTCAAGAGCAAATAGGTGTCCAATACATAGCAAACACTCTAATTCATAGAAATGTAGAAAAGACAGCTTTAAAATAAAGAAAAAAAAAGAAATATAGAAAAGAACTTAGAACAGTAGCTTAAAAAGCCTTTAGCAGAGTTTATTTCTCAAATTAGATTTTATGAAAAATCCTAACTTATAAATAAAAAATAAAAATGGTGCCTCTCTGCAGGAAGCAGGGTGGTAAACTCAGAGTTCTTTGCTCTTGGCATCCTCCACTTGCTGAGGACACGTGAGACATCTATGATGAACAACTTCAGCCTCACTCCACTTGGCTTTTCAGAACACAGAATAAAATGACTGACTCAGAGTTTACCTGACGCAAGCCTCATCTCAAGGTAACAATTATTTTCACTTATCCCAGAAACAGAGTCATTCAGACTCTGAAGACGCAACCTGTTTCACTGTTGGATAGTGAGAAAGTTCTTTCATACACAGTGGGCCGAAATTTGTGTCTACCTCTACCCCTAACCTTCTGTAATTCATAGCTTCTCCTTCACTCAAAAAGAAAAAATAAACTCATTCCTTCTTTCTTCATAATAGTCCTTCAAACATTTATAGAAAGTTTTTATGGTTCCTAAGTCATAAGTTCAATAAAGAAAGACATTAGCTGATATTCTGGAAATATCAAGGAAAGTTTCAGGAAAGAGGCAAGCATAACGCAGAGTTTAATAAACAGAGAAAAGTGGAGAGATGTTCCACATGGAAAGGTATTTCCTAAGTAAACATTCAGATACACAGTAGGTTAAGCACAAGGTTACTTACATCCCATATTCCCATATTAAAACTCTATTTAAAATGGTGGCCAAAACAATTTTTTAAGGTATAAATCTATAACGACAAGGAAGGCAGAAGAGTAGAAGAGAGGTAACAAGTGATATAAAATTTAGAAGTTAGAGAACAGACAGACCAGGGAAAATGACAAAGTAGCCAAGAGAAAGCTAAATGCCCATAGCCAGCAAAGTCAACCATGAAATAAATTAGCTCCGAAACCGGAAATCACCAGGAATTTTTGAATGGAGCAAAGATAGAGTTACGTGGCTGAGGTCGAAAGAGGCATATTAATTGCTGTTATGCAGCTCCTGGATCTCCTCCCTTACTCTGGCAGAAGATAGAAGACATGCTTCTAAAGAAGGTGAACTAGACTTTAATATAACAGGCAAAGACAAAGTGATAGTGCCATAAATGGGATGGCAGGGGAAATCCTTAAAAGTCTACTTTCTAACTGGTAAGACCCTCCTCAATACCCTTCAGGAATACCAGGTAGCCCATCTTTATCCTCATTCAGGAGACTGGAAGACTTCCCTAAAGGAAAAACAAAAACAAACACACACACATAAACCCTGAAGTGCCCAAGAGAAAAAAAAACTTCAGATAATGGCACTTGGGAATACCATTAGGAAACAGCCAGGTCTCTGTGTGAAACCTACAGTGTCACAAGCAGCATCAATGCATGAGTCAGCATTTTTAGTGCCTCATACTAAATATAAACAGACAACAAAGAATCTCCAAATATATTAAATAAAACATCAACCTTTAAATTTGAAGTCCAAGACAAACAAAACAAAGGAACTTGGAGAAAAAGACACAATTAAAAGCAGACAAGAATAAATCAACACCAGTAAAACAAACAAACAAACAAAAAGCCTAACAAATAGGAAGCGTTTAGCAGGGGCAGAGCATTCAGAGAACAAAAAAAGAGTCCTTGGAAATTAAAGCCATAATATCTGAAACAATTTTCAGAATTTAACAAGAGGTTTGAAAGATAAATTTGAGGAGCTCTCCTCAGAAAGTATAACAAAAACACAGACAGATAATAGGTGAGAAAAACATAGTTATGGTCGAGAAGGTCCAGCATAAAAACCAAAGTTCCAGAATAAGAAAAAGGAAAATAAATTATCAAAGAAACAACACAAAAAACCTTCCTAGAACTCAATGTACAGGATTCTAGATAGGAGGACCCACATAGTAACCAGTGGATGGAGGGACAGACAGACAGAGAGAAGAAGGATCATACAAAGGTACATTATCAAATTCTAAAACATTGGGGAAAAATAAAACACATTAAAACACCCGCGGGTCCCCTCCCACAGTGGGAGCTTTTCTGTCCTCTCAATAAATGCTGCTTTTAAAAAAAAGCTTTTGAAGGGAAAAATAAAAGGTCATATATAAGAGAGGATGGAATCACAGTGATATTAAACTTCCTAGTGTTCCATGTTTTGGGAGGCCGAGGTGAGTGGATTGCCTGAGCCCACGGGTTTGAGACGTGCCTGGGCAACTTGGCGAGACCTCATCTCTACAATAAATCAAAAAACAGGAAAAAATTAGCCGGGTGTGGTAGCGTGTGCCTGTAGTTCCAGCTGCTTGGAAGGCTGAGGCGGAAGAATCGCTGGAGCCTAGCAGGTCGAGGTTGCAGTGGCCGGGAGCGGCCACTGCACTCCAGTCTGGGTGACAGAGTGAGACTCCAACTCAAAAAAAAAAAAAAAAAAAAAAAAAGAAAAGAAAAGAAAGACCCAGTCTCTACAAACAAAACAAAACAAAACAAAAAAAACTTCCTAATGACAAGAGATGCTCAAATACAATGGAGTCCTATCTTCAAAATTCTGAGAGAAGATGGCTATAAAACATGAAAACAGGGGTGAGGTGGCTAACGCCTGTAATCTCAGCACTTTTAGGCCAAGGCAGGATTGCTTGAGCCCAGGAGCTCAAGACCAGCCTGGGCAACATAGTGAGATCTCATCTCTACAAAAAATTTAAATAATTAGCTGAGTGTGGTGGTGTGTACTTGTAGTCCTAGCTACTTATGAGGTTGAGGCAGGAGGATCACTTGAGTCCAGGAGTTGTAAGCTGTGGTGAACCATGATTGTGCCACTATACTCCAGCCTGGACAATAGAGTGACACTCTGACTCAAAACAAAAAATAAATTATCAACCAAATGTGAGGAGAAAAAAAAATTCAAACAAACAAGATCAAGAACGTTAACTTTCTACGAGCCCCCGCTCAAGAAGCTGCTAGAAGATGGTCTCTATTAAGGGAATTAACCTGAGGAAATGGAGTCCAGGAAACAGCAGGTTCAACGCCAAGGAGACTGACAAGTGCAATCCCAGAATAGTGGAGAAAGGAAGCTGGACAAGAAAAGCAAGCAAATCTAAACTACAGCAAGCTGATAAAGAAATCCAGAAAGCATGCTTTCAATTAGAAAAAAAAAGATGAATTTCTTGATTTATCTTCATGTATGGAAACAATATTTATGTAAGACAAGTATTAACTGCAGGGGAAAAAAGTTTTAGAAGGAAATATATCTCATAGTAGTATTACCATAGCAATAAATTATAAATAATTAAGCCTGGATTTAAGAATTATGGCATTGGGCAACCCCCTCCAAATGTGGGAGCTTTTCTGTCCTCTCAATAAATCCTGCTTTCTAAAAAAAAAAGAAAGAAAAAAAAGGATTATGGTATTGATTACTAGGTGAGTCCTTTCTACCTGGACACTTGGGAGTCCTAGAAAATACAAATCCATGCTGGAAGGGTAGAATGAAAATTCACTTGCATATTTTGGGGATATACAGTTTAAGATAGCAAAATCTTTACCTTCCATCAAAGGAAGTCAATATATGATGTCTAAAATAGAAAGATCAAGAAATAGCAATTTTAAGCAAGTTTATTTTATTTTATTTTGAGTTGGAGTCTCACTGTCACTCAGACTGGAGTGCTGTGGCCGCTCCTGGCCACTGCAGCCTCGACCTGCTGGGCTCCGGCGATCTTCCGCCTCAGCCTTCCAAGTAGCTGGAACTACAGGCACGCACTACCACACCCAGCTAATTTGTTATTTATTGTAGAAATGAGGTCTCGCCAAGTTCCCCGGTGGGTCTCGAACCCGTGGGCTCAGGCAATCTACTCACCTCAGCCTCCCAAAGCTGCGGGATTACAGACTGAGCCACCGAGCCCGGCCAAGCAAGTTTATTTTAAAATAAACAAGTTTATTTTAAAATAAATAATGTGAATGCCTCTAAGAGTAGGAAAGAAATAGAGCAGTAGACTTCGTTGTTATAAGTCAGGTAGAGCCACTTGATTTCAATAAATATTTTACATGTATAACTTTAATGAAAAATCAAATTCAATTTAAAACAGTAAAAAGAGAGTGATTAAAAAAGTTATTTGGGGCCGGGTTCGGTGGCTCAGCCTGTAATCCCATGCTTTGGGAGGCTGAGGTGAGCGGACTGCCTGAGCCTGCAGGTTCGAGACCCACCTGGGCAACTTGGCGAGACCTCATCTCTCAATAAATCAAAAATTAGCTGGGTGTGGTAGTACGCACTTATAGTTCCAGCTACTTGGAAGACTGAGGCAGAGGATTGGCAGAACCCAGC
>CAUYQG010149885.1:0-18080 GCA_963574415.1 Tarsius wallacei | reverse complement strand
ACAATAAATCAAAAATTAGCCAGGCGTGGTAGCGCGCACCTGTAGTTCCAGCTACTTGGAAGGCTGAGGCGGAAGGATCGCTGGAGCCCAGCAGGTCGAGGCTGCGGTGGCCGGGAGCATGCCACTGCACTCCAGTCTGGGCGACAGAGTGAGACTCCAACTCAAAAAAAAAAAAGAAAAAAGAAAAAAAAAAACCTCCTGGGTCATATCTAATAAGGCACACTCACTCTGAGTCTCTGGGTTTGGGATCTAACACTTTACATTTTTAAGTTTCTCTGTGTGATGTTTATGTTCTCTAAAGTCTGAGAACCCCCTCCTTAGTAATCTCCAGTACACTAAGGTCTCCAGACAATTGTGACAGAAAACAGGACAACCATTGAGGGGACACCTGCCAGTCTAGATTATTCAGAGCCAGGACTATTTATTTATGACTCAACAGCTTTTTAACCACAATCCAGGGTAAAACTCCAGTGCAATCTACATATGTGAGTATGTGAAAGAAACATTTCACAAGCAACACGGGTGATAGATATACTCTGACCTAATCTACTCTACAATGTCCCAATTTTTAATGTGCTGGGGACTAAATGAATTGATTTCACTACCTACTAACTGTTTATGAATGAAACCAGGGTAATACATTTAACTGTTACCATTTAACTTTTATTTATTTATATCCTCTTTATCTCACAAAAAATAGCATGCAAATTATATAGATATAGTAGAAAATAAATGAAAAATATTAAGAAAATGGGCTGGGCTCGGTGGCTCAGCCTGTAATCCCAACAATTTGGGAGGCTGAGGTGAGTGGATTGCCTGAACCCACGGGTTTGAGACCAGTCCCAGCAACTTCACGAGTCCTCGTCTCTACAATACATCAAAAATTAGCTGGGTTCAGTAGTGCATGCCTGTAGTTCTGGCAACTTGGAAGACTGAAGTGGAAGGATCGCCCGAGCCCAGCAGGTGGATGCTGGGGTGGCCGTGAGTGTGCCACTGTACCCTAGCCTGGGCAACGAAGGGAGACTCCAACTCGAAAAGAGAAAAAAAGAAAATGAAGCAAAGGAAAAATAAAGACAAGAAACTAAATGTTAATGGAATGAATCAAGTAAATCAAAGGTAAGTGTAATAAATACAACGCACACAAGGGAAGTTAGCCCACTTGTTAACTTTCAGCTTTCTAGCAATCATTTGTCAAGAGGAAAAATGATCTGTTATAAAATTCTCAGTGTCCATCTGGGAAAAACAAAGCAATTTCTAAGAAGTATTTCCAAACCTCTGGCCAGCCTCCCTTCTGCTGATCTGAAGGCCCTCCCACCACACACTTCAGGGTACAGGGAGGCAAGCACTGGAGGAAGATGACCCTTTTTATTGCCTCAACCTTCTGCCACCACTTGATTCAGGATAAAATTACAGTCACTCTATGGACTACTGATTGGGGCAAACAAAGTCTGCAGGACATTGGAGCTCGAGGTCACTGGACTCTCCCTCCTTCGAGACCTCTTTGTGCTCACTTCTGACCACTTTGTTCTAATGGCAGCTGTTTACGGGACTGTTATTTTCCTCCCAACCGAAGCCACAAGAGTATCCATTTCATGAAGACAATACCAGCTATATGCAATTCAGTGAGCTCTCCCTAAAGTTGTGATAAATGCTAAACTATTCTAGAAATTTCCAAAAGACAACATCGTAGAAGCACAAGGATCTAAACTTGCTTCTTGTAGATTCAAGTTTGAGGCCTCAGTCTAACCATCTGTCCTCCATGATCCTTCTTCTTATCTGTTAGCCAACGCCAATATTTTTACACCCCAGGTTAGTCTTGAGGAAAAAAATTCAACACACAGGTGTGATCTGCATGGCTTAGTTCCTGGAATAGAGTAGGTACTCAATATATGCTAGTTTTCCCTTCCTCTATCAGGGATCTCATAGACATTAATTTTACTTGCTCCTAGGTCCATTGTGGTGTTCAGAAATCTCTCCTTCTCTTCTAAGCTTACTAAGCTCAACTAAGTCATAAAGTATCAAATATATTCTTTAACCAAGCAAAAAGAAAAAGAAGCAATTAACATGTTCACTGTTAGAAGGCAAATGCAGTTGTTAAACAGGACCCGGAAACATATTTGGTCTTTACTCTTGAATGGGCTAAATGTCATCCTGTGGATACTAAAGTAGCAGGCATTTGCTTTACAGACCCTGTTTTCATGGATGGTAGAGACATAAAATTTAGACCAGCGTGTCTAGCTCTGAACAGAGGAAACATCAGTCATGCTTTGCTTTCCCTCAATATAAGTGTCCCAGATTAAATAATGTGGTTGACCTACCTTTTCGGTAATATAGAAGTTTGAACTATCAGCATGCTGCAGTGCAAAATATTCATGGTTGGCCAGAGACCACCTTAAAAATACAAGCAGAAACTGATTAGCAAAACAAAAGTGAACATTTTCATTTTTATAATTGTATAGGGTGGGATGAATTAAGCACACAGTTATTGGAATTGGACCAGTCCCAACATACACTATAATGCAGTTCCTAAAAACAAAATGAAGTTAGCCTACCTTTCATTACTGTGAAACCAATCATTTCATATATGCACTGCCCAGACCTTACTCTAAGCCTATTATTACTCACCTTTAAGTATTCAGGTGGGGATTAAAATATAAATCTTTACATTCCTCTTTATTTTGAAGGGTTGAAGCAGAGAGAGGAAAACAAAGGAAATGAGTGCAATTTGAATTTTTGATAACTGGCACATTTTTATTTTCTCTGTATTCTGTAGTCCCCTGTCAATATAGCTGATGCAGACTGGAACACTCCAATTAGGTATTCCAGGCCTTATATAAATTCCAGGTAATACTGTCCTCACAATTCGGCTTTAAAAGTCAAATATTCTCATGCAACCACCATATATGCATTTCCTTTGTGTTGTTTAGAGCAGTCAAAGAGAATTAGGAAAGCCACATGAGTGTGAAATTCCACGCAGCAGCACAACTAACTACCCACTGAGTTATCTTTTAAATCCTTTCATCTTCTATGGGAACCTGAGTGGTCCTCTCAGTTTATGCCAGATGAAGTGTGTGTTTTAACCTCAGGAACCTTTAAACTGCTCCCTGCTGGGTAAGACAAAAGGGACACAACTTCCCAAAATAAATAAAATCAACCCCGCTGTGCACACATCAGCCAGTTCGTATTTTCTGCTCTTTGAGAAATAATGGTAAAGTTTGGTGGAAAAGGGTATGCAAATCTTACACAGCAATTCTTAGTGTCTTTAGGCAGCTCAAGGGATGACTTATGAATAACATTTTACTACGCCACAGGAAATATTCCTTGTGCCCGTCAACTTAAAGACTGGGGTACCTTAGATGAATCCTCAGGAACACTTACCCATCACAGACTTCCTTTATTATTGCAGACAGTGGTTTTTTCTGCAAAATAACAAAAAAGGAAAGACTTTCTGTTAGTTTCATTTCATCATTTTAAAATAAAAAGAAGAAGAAACCTCATAAAAAGATATCTAAGCAAGGAGAATTTACATTGGCTATTCTTAGTTATTGTCCGTGAGTCTCTTATTTTTCTCAAGGTAAAAATCTATCAGCTGTCACCACCAAATTTATCAATGACTTATTACCCCTGTGGCCCTTTTTTCTATACTTAGCACTATTTGTTGAACAAAATATGCATTATACTTAACTTAGACACATTAAAATCAAGAAAAAAATATAGCTTTGTTCCAAGTTCTCACATACAATGGAAACCTGTGAGGTCAAGGCAAAACTCCTCAGAAGTCGTGCATGAATCCAAGAAGCAGCAGTATGGTCCTATGCAAACAGGCTTGGACTCGTAGTATTTTTATGAGAGTACATGTCAAATGGAGTATGAAGCGCTATAAAATCGTTCCTACAAAGTACATAGAATTCTTCCCCCAGCTATGGTCCTGATAAATGCCAGTCACATAGCAGCTTGAGCCAGACACACTTGAGTAATGCAACCGTGACACCATGTGCTGTGGTGTCAACTGGAGGCAGACTACAGCTGTGCTCTCCCACCTCACAGTCACACTTGTGCTCTGCTGCCCAACCCCCCCTACCCCCCCTCCCCGGCTCCCCATAGAAGGAACGCAGCAGAGACACAGAAGCTCTTCCAGAGATGTTGAAACTTTTCCTGTTTTGGATACAAACAAGACCCTGTCTGTCTCCAACCAAATGAACAAATCACAGACTAGAACCAAATGGGGAAGAGAAGAATAGAAATGAGAGAAGTGCAATACATGGTCCTGCATTTTCAGATACAATCTTTAAAAAGCTGTCTACATGTAAGCTGGTTCTACTCCTGTCTCTCTGCAGGAAAATGTGTTATCCAGAAAGAGAGTCTGAATTAAGCAGACAGGTTCAAATTCTAGCTCTGTCAACTTGTCTGCAGTGTGACCTACAACTTCCTTCATTTGCTGAGCCTCAACTAGTTTATCTGTAAAATGAGAATGGAACCTACCCACCCATCAGGGCAGGTATGAAAATTAAACTTATTAACTATATTAAATTAATACAAAGGACAAAAGACTTTCAAAAAGGGTTAGGACTCCATTTCTTTCTGGCCTCCTTGCCGTTGGACACAATGCTATGCCTGCCTTCTTCATGAATTCTGATCACTGTTGGCATAGTCCTAAGGGCCTCTTTATGCCCTGCTAAAGACTCCAACTCAGTGTGCAGTGTCCTTCCAATGAATTCCCTCCCACTGGTGCGCCAGGTCCCTGTGGCAATGTCCACCACCATGTGTTCAATTGAATATCTGTTTCTGCCCACAACTGTAAACACAGTTGGAGGGAAAGGGAAGCCTAGAAGTACTGAGGGCTAAAAAGATGATGGGGGTATTCCTGAGTCAGTCATCTTTAGAATAAGATAGAAATGGCAGTTAGGTCCTGCAGTGAAGTGAACCTGCCCACTGATTATGGTTCTAGCTGCGTTCTTACAACTGAATAACAAAGGAACTTCAGAAACAAAAGTTTTCCCATAGAACAAGGATTTTGCATTTCCAACTGCCAGAGACCCTTCTAGGCTGTTGATATGCGATGATGAAGACCTATAAGAGAGTCTACCTATATGGTACTTCCTGCACCCTCAAAACTGAAACATAAATAACAGGGCCAGGTTTCAGTCTTAAATTACATTGAAACAATAGAAGGTATTGTTACTGAGGCAGGAGAAGGTATCCAAAGCAATTGTTTATTGATTAAGACTTCTTAGTTGAAGTCTCTTAGAGGAATTACTTGGATTTGAATTCAGATCTGATTCGCAGATTCAGATTCAAGTTTAAAAAGAAGTCTCTTGGGTACTATTATATCTAGAACATTCTGAAGTTGGATATATGAAAGGTATAAAGACCATAGACACACAAAGCTTAAAGATGTAATAGAGAAAGATGAAATAAAAACTGTAAACCACAGAGAAAAAAAAATCATGGTGAACTAAACACCCATAAGGCAGCTTAGCCAATTAAAATGAATGTTACATAACGGGCAGACCCCTCCATTTTTCTGTCTACCCCAGCCAAACATCAGCCCCCACCAAATAATCTTAATTCCCATAACCTTTTCAGAGTTCTCACCTTCCTTTCCTGTCCACCTTATTTGACACTATTAGTACTCCCTTCTTTTAAAAACTCCCTTTCCAGAGCATCTATGATATAGCATGTATAAACTACACGTATAACCAGTCCTTCAATAAAATTCAAGAAATCCTTCCTAGTTCCTCTCTTACCTAACTCTGGCTTCCTAAAGCTAAATTTCTGCTCTTGTCTTTGCTGGGTTCCTCATGGATTTCATTCTCTTCAACTGTCCTATGTCTATAGTTATGGTACTAAACACTATCTTGCAAATATCTAACAGTTTGTTAGAACATATTATTTATTTTATTTTATTTCATTTTATTTTATTTTATTTTATTTTATTTGAGTTGGAGTCTCACTCTGTCACCCAAGCTGGAGGGCAGTGGCACGCCTCTTGGCCACCACAGCCTCAACCTGCTGGGCTCTGGCGATACTTCCACTTCAGTCTTCCAAATAGCCAAAACTACAGGAGCGCACTACCACGCCCAGCTAAGTTTTTGATTTATTGTAGAGACGAGGTCTCACCAAGTTGCTTGGGCTGGTCTCGAATCCACAGGCTCAGGCAATCCACTTGCCTCGTCCTCCCAAAGTGCTGGGATTACAGGCTGAGGCACTGAGCCCGACCTGTTAGAACATTTTAACTCCCTTCCAGGGAACTTGTTAAATGTACAAACAAAACCCATCACTCTCACATTCCCTACCTCTCAATCTACCTGACAGCAGGACACCCCACCTCCAACGCCACTACCCCACCATGACTTCTCTACTGTGGCACCACTACTGCCCAGAAGTATTGTTAACCTTTACGTCTGCACTCTTTAGACATAATGTGCTTCCGGGTTATGCAGACTTTTCCTCTGTGATATCCACAGCATTACTTATCACCTCATAACTACTTTTCTGAACTCCTGATTCTCTTTGCTCCAACTTTTGCCATCAATTTTTTCTCCAATAACTTCCAAAATTCCCAATGACCATTGTCTATAAAGTGTCAACCCCTTAGCTTGTCATCCAAGGTCTTCTAAAATCTGGTATCAATCAATGCTACTATTCTCTACATGTTCCCCATGCTTCTAGATTTTGTTAGTGAGGCATGTGCACGCGTGCGCGTGCACGCGCACGTGCACACACACACACACACACACACACACAAATCTCATCTCCACACTTTCTCTTAAGTCATTTGCTCTGTTTAAATGTCCCTCTCCTTCCTGTACCAACTCTAATATAGAACTCTTACCTACCATTCAACATCCATGTCCCACTGAAACTGGACTGGAAAAAAAAAGTGGTACATATACACAATGAACTGCTATGCAGCCATAAAGAAAGAGAAACATATGGACTTCGCAGTAACTTGGATGGATTTAGAGTCTATCATACTTAGTGATCTAATACAGAAACAACAAACAGAGTATCATATGTTCACACTCATAAACAGACCTTGAACAATTATCATAATACTATAAGAAAAGGATCGGCAGTAGTGGGAAACTGCCAGTGGAGGAGGGTAGGATTGGCAGTTGAGGGAAAATGCCAGGGGAGGGAGGGTCACACCTCATCAACAAGGGAACCTGCATACTGAACATTTGTATACCTAACCCTGACTTGTACCCCACAACTTTAAAATTAAAAATTTTAAAAAAGGCCGGGTGTGGTGGCTCAAGCCTGAAAGTCCAGCACTTTAGGGAGCCAAGGCAAGAGGACTGCCTGAGCTCAGGGGTTCGAGACAAGCCTGGGCAACTTGGTGAGACCTTGTCTCTAAAATAAATAAATAAATAAATAAATAAATAAATAAATAAATAAATAAATAAATAAGCCGGGCGTGGTAGCACATGCCTGTAGTTGTAGTTACTTGGAAGGCTGAGGTGGAAGCATTGCTGAGCCCCGCAGGTGGAGGCTGCAGTGGCCATGAGCATGCCACAGCACTCCAGCCTGGGAGACAGAGTGAGACTCTGACTAAAACAATAAATTAAATAAATAAATGAATAAATAAAAATTTTTAAAAATCCACGTCAAAGTCATCTCCTCTAAGCAGATGCCCCTATGTCCCTGAATTGACATACTTACTCCCTCTCTGTACTTAGCACATTAAATGAATCACTCTTGAAGACCATGTATATCTGTCTTACCTCCTTGTCCCTTGAGAACAAGGCATCTTAATTCATCCTCTGTAACCTCTTCCACCCCTCAGTACTAGTTACCACAGTAACTAGTGTTTACAGGATCTAATAGGAGACTGTTACATGGAATAGCTACACATTGGCTAACTTTCCTTTAAAAATTCAAAAAAGAAAAAGGCATTAGTATAAGCAAACTATTTTGAAGGATTGTCTGGATTAACTAGCACATTTCCAACTTCCTACCACATAAACCACTTCTGGGTGGCTCCCAGCAGCTGCTGGCCATAAGCTGTTAGACATGTGAAGCTGTCACTAGTTCCTGCATAGAATCATTCATGGCTTGAAAGAGCATTGAGCAAGCCAGCTGATGAAGAATGTAATTCAACAGATGATAAAACTGATACTAATCAAATGACTGTCATCATCTGTAAGTAGGACCAAACAGGTGAGCTGTATACTCTTATAAGCAGACAAGACTGGCCAACATACCCCAAGTAGGAAACGTTGGCCTGGCATCACTGTTCTTTCACTTCTGTATAAAGCCCTCAGCTTGACATGAGCGCCTTGTCTGACCAGTAAATTCCAAGACAAATGCCAGCTCTGCCGATTGGCTTTATAGTTAACATTTGCCCAGAAGCTTACATAAAATGTGTCTGTATCTGTCCAGTTTTCCAAGAGTGGGAGTAGGGTGACATAAGCAATACACTGACAGCTTTCTATAGACCCACTGAATAATTTGCCTTTCATTTCCTTGAACAAAAAGCCTGAGGTGAAAAAAAAATTTGGTCTAAAATGATAACTAGTTCTTCTCCCTGTGACTCCACAAACCCTAAAGGAATTAAAAATTAACTTCTATTCTCTGTCTGAAAATATTTGGATTTAGAATAGTGAGGCAAAATTATAGTAATTGCCTGAGTATGTTTCCATAGCTTATAAAAAATCATAACTAAATTCCTTAAGCTTTTTTTTTTTTTTTTGATGATCAAAACTCTCTTCTCAGACACAACAGTGAGTTAAAATCAGAAGAGTAAGAATTTTTTAGAATAACTTGGAGGGTTAGACAGTTACCACATTTCTACAAGTAGGGGATTGAGGACCATGGGCATGGAGGCTAACAAATCACACTCTTTTCCCTGTTCCCCTTACCAATGGGGAGGTCACTTGCAGCATATGGAAGTTGTTCTTCACTTTATATTATTCTGGAGATTCTTTAATGTTTGCAAAAACATTTGTATTTTTTAAATGAAGTATGCATTTCCATATGAATCTGACTGGCAAAGTACCATGTGTCAACAGTTATACTCAAGGAGTAGTTTTTTTTTTCCTTAGGGATTTATTCTTTTCTTTTCATCTTAACTCTTATTCTCCAAGAGTCACTTTGTTTAACTTAAAATACCCAAGACAGTAAGTCCACAAATCAAATTTCCTATACAGAAATATTTTCTCTTAATTTTAGCAAAATAAACTAGATTCCTGAAAATGGCCAAATTCATTGGCAGTTCATTTAAGTCTATGTCTCTTCTGTCTCTAGTTCTTAAAATGAATGACGGCCCTTTGTTTTTCCTTCTGTACTTTCTCCCTTGCCTTTAATAAAATGCCAGTACACAAATTCTTGAATCCATGTCTCCCGCTCTGATCCTTCTTCCAGGTTTGGTCTTGCATGGGTCCCTTGTGTGGACCCATGGATCACAGGGATGTCCTGCCGTACCATTTTGAACTTAACACTTCCTTTTTCTTACTAAACCAGATTTTTTTCTTCTTCTTCTTCTTTACCTCTTAAAACCTATGATCAGTGTCTCACTCAGGGTACATGTTCCTTTAAGGCATCAGAGAACCAACCCCTCTACCTCCAGAGTCCATGGTTGTTTATTTAGGAGATGGCCAGTCCAGCCTGCCTAGAGGCTTCTTCCCAGGAGACCCTCCAGCTGTTAGCCCTCATCAGAGTCCCTCCTTGCCCCGCCTCTGATGAGCACTGGCAGCCCTTGGCTGGTCCGCCACCTGTTCCTGTCTGTTGGCCAAGACACCTGGCTTAGGGACTTTACTCAGCCCAAATGCTCACCTCACAGCTCTCCAGTCTGTTGCTGCCCACATTTCTGCCTTGTCACTGACCTGCTGGGGCTGGCAGCATCCCTAGCCAATGTGCCCACACACCTGTTAGCAGCTATGGAGTGTGAGCTGCAGTTCTCAGCTCTGACATTCATTTCTCAGGTCCCTGCCTACTCCCACATGAGCATCACCCAGAAAAGAAAGTCTGGCTCCATTGAAGGCCTCTTCATTTCAAATGTTTCTAATGATATGAGAACAAATGCTCATGAGATAATATCATGTAAATAGACAGCAGAAAAGCTTTTAGAATGATTAATTTTATCAGCTATTTGTTTTTCTCCACCTTCCCTCAACTACCAATTCTTGAATGACTTTAGAAAATTTTCTGGGAATGAATCCCAGCTTCTGCAGTCCCTAGCTTTGGAGTTATAGGCTTATTCTCTCAACATTTCCATTTTCTCTTCAAGTTGTGAAGATTGATTGAGATAATGATGTGAAATCCTTGAAAGGGCACTTGGTATATAGTAAGACATTATATAAATGTTACCTATAAGGAGACTTTATTGTTTGTTTGTTTCTTACTTTTTTTGGGGGGGGAGGGGGTTTGTTTTTTGTTTTTTGGGGGGTTTTTTTGAGCTGGAATCTCACTCCGTCGCCCAGGCTGGAGTGCAGTGGCACACTCATGGCCACCCCAGCGTTGACCTGCCGGGCTCAAGCGATCCTTCCGCCTCAGCCTTCCAAGTAGCCAGAACTATAGGCGCATGCTACCAGCTAAGTTTTTGATTTTTATTGTAGAGATGAGGTCTCACCAAGTTGCCCATGCTGTTCTTGAACCCGTGGGCTCAGGCAATCCCCTCACCTCGGCCTCCCAAAGTGCTGGGATTATAGGCTTGAGCCACTGCCCCTGGCCTTCTATCACTTCTTATATCCTCTGTTTAGGCACTCACAGGTTCTTAAACAAAAGTGTTGGTTAAGGAAATTAAGTAAACACACAAATGAACATCCAACTCCTTCTTCTTCCTTAGAGTGACTCTGGTCCTCAGTGCTGCCTTTGGCACTTGCCTCATTGTTCTTTATTTTTAAACTCATTTTCATGCATTTTGCCAACTACACTGCACTGCTTTGGAAGCCCAGACTGTCTCTGAGACACTGTCACCACCCAGGCGCATCGCTGCTGGGCTTGTAAGACGTGCAATTAATGAGCATTGATTAAGAGCACATCTTTTTCAGACATTTAGCTTCTTTCTTTTTTCCTGGTCTCTTTCTGACTGCCACTGAGGCTCAGGGGAACAGCTAAAGACGGGACACAGCAAGGGGAGGGCAGAAACAATCCTCAGTCCCCACTGCTCCCTGCCCTTCCATTTGGCCATTGTCTCAAAGTCCTCTAATTGCAAAACACTCTTCCACAAAGACCTAAAGATTTTGGTCCTAGACTATTAAAAAGCCTTTCTCCAGTGCTTTAAAAAAAATCTGACAGATGCTTTATTCTGACACTTTGAGGTGGTACAGCACAGTGCTTGGGATTTACTTTGCTTTTATAGATGGAAATTCATTGAACATATTCTGCTCAGCAGTTATGAGTAATGTTGGCCTAGGAAGAAAAGAAACCCAACTTCCAAATGTCAGGACGCTGCTGAGAAAGGATACGCATGTTGACTACAATGTGACTTGGAGGGACTTTAATGTACAATAAGCCATTAAGTTCCCGGAGGTGCCTCATGACATTGTGTCAGTGACACCAGTCACTTCACAACAGTTTTATTCTTTCTCCAACGATCCTTATGATTCCCCTCTATACTGCTGAGCCATATACCTTCAGTATGGAAGGATCGGATGTACTCTGAGAAGGGTGTGCACATACTCTGTTTGCCTAATGACAGCCTGATGAATCTGAACGATAATAACGAAACCATACTTTCCCCAGGTAAATTCAGCTGGCTCTTGGAAATTGAGTATTTTGACAACAGTCACAATGAGAATCACTGACAAAAATTCCAGTAATTATCAAAAAATGACAAAGGGGGCTCATAGCAACCTCTCCACAGTAGTAAAACTATGTATCACATTAATTTTAAAAACTGAAAGATGACAGGCTCCGCCATCTTTTTCTTGACAAATGATGATTCATTTCAAAAATAGTTTACCAAAAATGACTTGTCTCAAGCTTCATGAAACTATGAGATATCAGATATTACCAAGATAAAGTACAATCTTTGTGTCATAAAAACCACTGAACTATGAAGATAAGTAAGTAAAGACATAAATAATTATGTCAAATGTATTAGCGGGTTAAAGACAAGCAAACATACCTTTTCCTTCAGATCTAACATGCTTATGCTTAGTAGAAACTGTATTTCCCTTGAGAAGTGGCAATTTCAGAAAATAACAGAAATCTAGAGATGAACAATGCAAAACTAAAGTATTTGCATCCATTATGATCTTTTGTGATTCTCCTTCCTAGTTCCTGATTATTTTACTGTCTATTGCTCTATATCAACATTGCCATGGATATAAGGAATGACCTTTTTTCCCCAAATTTCACTACTTCAGACAGCAAAAACAACCAATTTCCTAATTCCTATATTGTTTCAACCTTCCTTAATATCAGTCTTTTCCAAGAAGCACTTCCATATGATTCTGGACCCACAAAAAGCCATTTCACTCTACCACACCGTTGCAATCAAGTGTTCCCTTTGTTCTCTTTTATACAGAAATGAATGATTCACACTATGAGTCAATTTAGCTACTATGGTCTGCTTACCTTCACCCACATGAAAACTACTTAAGTGTGTCCAGTTTATATATGGAAGGTTAATCCTATGTATGCACACAGTTTAAAAATAAAAATTCAGACAGGTTCAGTGAGATAAATTGAAGTGACTTGACTCTGACAGATGTTATCAGACTAGGTGAGTAGATATGAGAAACCCAGATAAACTCTGAAGACAAAGTAGGATTCAGGTTCGATTTAAACATAGGATTAAGAAGGTTTACCAATGGCAAAGAAACTGGGATTGAATATAAGACAGCTGTCAAAAGAATACTGAAAGGAATTGGTGACAAAGGAAGTATGAAGAAGTGAGTTCACATTTTTCTTTTTTTTTTCCCCCTTTTACTTCTTGTCTCTCTTCACTACATAGTTGGTCTATGATTTGTGAGTGGATGCGCCAACGCCAATTCACTCTTCTTTCTTGAGTGGTAATTGATAGGCTGAGACATCTGCCAGCAGGTGGTAGAGGGATGTGGCTTCCCAGTTTCAAACACATATCCCACTAATGTGACGGTGGCAACATGAGGCAGAATGACAGCCTTGAAGATTAATAAAACAAGCTTTTCAGGAAGGGTCTGAAATATGCAAGCAATGGCCACAGCACACTCTTTCTTCAAACTCTCTTACTTTCAATATATCATCAACCCAGACTTTTACTAGCTATTGCCACTTGGCTGGCCATTCTAATCCTGATAATATGGTATAGGAACAGTTGCTGTTTATCGTGTGGCTGCCTTGCATGCCCTACGATATAATATTTCTAGGTCTATTTTCCTAATGAGAAAACTGTATGAGGATCTTAAGATGTTAAGATCAAAGCCCCATAGCATACGAGACAGAGTCAGAATTTGAATCAAATCTGTATGATTCCAGAACACTTGCTCTTTAACTCTGTCCCAAATCTACAGAGTCCTTGTACCATGAACAACAAGCCCAAGTGCCCAGAGGTAACAACCGAGGGGAAAGGGCACTAGAACTCTGAGTATCTTGGTATCTGGCACATAGCAAGTTTGTGATAAATGCTATTTAAAGCACAATGCTTTAGCACTGCCATGAGAATAATATGCTTCCTCAGGTATTACCCACATGAGTTATAAAAGCCTAAGTTAACACTGAAACCTTTGGTACCAAGTACTCGCTCAGGGGAAGAACTCTCTCTGTTCAAGTTCACTTTTGATGCCCAAATCACCACTTCCAACACCAACTCCTCTGAGGTCCTTTCTGTCTCAGACCATTTTAACTTGCGTGTATATCCTTCCATAACCTCAACCTCAAATCTTACCCCAGGATGGGCACGGTGGCTTAAGCCTGTAATCCCAGCACTTTAGGAGGCCAAGGTGAGAGGACAGCCTGAGCCTGCAGGTTGGAGACCAGCCTGGGCAACATGGTGAAACCTCGTCTCTACAATAAATTTAAAAATTAGCTAGGTGTGGTAGCACATGCCTGTAGTTCCAGCTACTTGGAAGGCTGAGTCAGAAGGATCACCAGAGTCCAGCAGGTTTACACTGGGATAGCCATGAGCATGCCACTGCACCCAGCCTGGGAGATGGAGTGAGACTCCAACTCAAACGAAAAAATTCTTTCTCCAAAACTCTCCCAATTTTCAGCTTTTATTCATCTTCTTCTAGTTTGTCAGAATATGAACTTGCAACTGACATCAACACTACCTTCCCTATCCTTCATACTGCTGTTTGTCCCCAGTCTTGCCAGTGCAATCTCGGGTGACTCTCAAAACTGTCCTCTTTATTCTGTCCATGGGTATGCAGAAGCAATCAAAAGTAGATGCTATTTGGATCACTGAAGGCATTTTTGTTTGAAGATACAGCAAAAGCAAAGGCAGAGCTAAATGGATGCTCAAGTTGCATAAGGAGGGACTGACAATGTCACATGAATGAAAGATGAGAGAGTGGCTAAAAATCAAGTTAGAAGGCAAGGCTGAGTCCTACAGCAACTCTTTTTTCTTAGTTGTGTTTTATTTACAATTGACAAATAATAATCGTATACATTTATGACATAAAGTGATATTTTGATATGTGTATACATTGTGGAATGAGTAGTTGGCATAATCACCTCAAATATTTCATAATTTCTTCCTGAAGACAAAGTTTAAAATCCTCTTTTAGCTATTTTGAAATACAACACCTTTTAAAAATTTGGACCCATTGTAAGTTTTTGGACATGAAGTGGCATAACTGGGTTGCATTCTCAAATGATGGGGAATTACACTAGAAGCTGAGAGCCCAGTGAAGTGGAAAAATTGGCCAGTGTACCAAAACTCAAAGGAATTAAAAAAGGAGGCCCAATCATGTTGACACCTGACCTATCTTCTTGTACCTCTTTGTAAGGTGTCCATGAAGAATGTTAAGTCCACCTAAATATTCTTCTATTGGTGTTTTCTATCTGTAGATGTCATTATGTTCTGTCTAGTTGTTCATACAAAATATCTTGGAGTCATCCTCCCTTACTCTGCCTTACTTTCCACACACACTCAATCATCAATTTCCTGTTAAATTAATCCTCCCCTGTGTTAATGAGACATGTATCTAACTTCTTTCCATCTCCCCTGTCACCAGCCCAGGTCATGGCATGATTATTTCTTAATTGGGCTACTGTATGAACAGTCTGACTAGTCTCTCTTATTCCGTTTTACTTTTCATGAAACAATTCTCACATTGGGACCTTCTACAAGTTCAAATCACCATATTACTCTCCTGCTTAGAAACCTTTCGTTTTTTACTCCTTGGACAGAGTATAAAGTCCTTCTGACTTCTCATGGGAGAATCTCTACTTACCCAACCAGTCAGATCCAGAGTCCCTGTTCTTTCTCTCTGTCAAATTTTTCTTCAGTTTCAGAAGGGTTAGATATTAGCCAAGATCTCTTTCAATATTGCCTCTCCACCATTCTTTTCTTTCCTTATTAGAAATGGCAATTCAACATAGGTGTTTAACAATAAAACTGTGTTTTACTGTTTTTCTTTCTCTGTTGCTAGGTTTTTTTCCTAACATTTTATCTACTATAGTAACTGCCGCCCAAAACAAGGGAGATGTGTTCCAAGACCTCTAATAAATGCCTGAAACCTCAGACAGTACTAAACCCAACTATCATCTATTGAAACCTGTTTCTGTTCATGTCTTCCACTCATATTTAATGCCTTTTCCATCTTATCTAAGCACTTATTATGCACTGTGACTGTAACTTTTACAGTTTAAGGTTCTTCAGCAAAATAGTATGAATTTCTTTTTCCTTCCTCACAATTTTGTAGATAGAAGATTCATCCTTACCATAGATGTTAGTTAGCAACCTCAGCATACAATTATTTTCCATATTAAGTGAAGAAGTTTCACCTTTTCACTTAAAGGAAGCTTCTCTTTGGCATATCAGAATTACCAGCATCAACAGTCTTGTGCTTTGGGGACATTATTAAGAAAAAATAAGAATTGAGCACAAGCTCTATCATACTACGACAGTCAATCTGATAACCAACATAAGCTACCAAGTGACTAACAAGTGGGTAGCGAGTATAGCATGGATATGGCAGACAAAGGGATAATTCAAGTCTTGGCCAGACAGAGCAGGATGATGCAAGATTTTATCATGCTACTCAGAACAGAACTCAATGTATAACTTATGACTTGTTTATTTCAGGAATTTTAATATTTTTGGACCACAGTTGGCCAGGTAAAGCAAAACCACAGATAAAACAGGGACTAAAGTTTTTTCATTTCTAAGATTTCTAAGTGGTTCTTTCTTGTGTCCACCTGTCATAAGTCAATACCCACCACTTTGTTTTATAATCTCCTGTTTGTATAGATAATATTCTCTCTCTTTTGAAGTCTGCCTTTTGAGGATACTCAATACACACTGATTTTTAAGTGCTTCCTTGCTTTCTATATTTCTCCACACTGACCAGAGGGAGGGAAGAGACCCAGCAAGGGCAGCAGTAGCAGCAGATGTGACAGAGACTAGATGTGGGCAAGTTTTCTATGATAACTAATTGGATAAAAGAGCTGAAGGAAAAGAAGAACCTAGGAAGACACATAGTTTCAACTTGAGCAAATGGGGTACATGTTCACATCTGTCACCAAAAAAAAAAAAAAAAAGAAGAAAAGAAAGAAAACTTAAAGAGAAGCAAAACTGCGCAGGACTGGGAAGAACAATGAGGACTGTTTGGAATATGTTGAGTTTGAGGTACAAGAAACATGGAGATGGGCCATGCAAATAGGGAGATGGAGAGTTGATTATATGGGTCAAGAGGCCAAGAAAGAAATGGCAGCCGGAAATCATGAGCATCTTGTGATGATGGGGCTGAAAAATCCAAACAGATCACTATAAACTCATCCCAGAGTAAATGATTCATTCATAATCATTTTGACACGACTTGTCTCAAAGTCACTGAATTGTCTTTTGTGATAGATGGCTTTGATGGAGGGACACACATAGATCTTCATAAAGTCGATTCATATAATGTAGTAATATATTGAGAATACATGGTGGGAATGTCCTCACCATGGCCACCTGCTTTCATAGTTATAATTAACCGTCTGTATCATTAGACACAAAATGTACACATACCATTTATTTCCTTTGTTCAACTAACACGCTTTACAAGTTTACCACAAGCCAGGCACTATGCTAGGTGCTGGGGACACATTTGGCCCATGCAGGATATCACACAGTGGTTGTAATGTTGGCAAGTGGAGCCCTGTAGGATGTTACAAGTACACATGGAATTTGGTCCATAGAATTAAAAAACAAAACAAAACAAAACCCTCCTCTCTAAGGAACTTACACTTCGTCTGGGATGGGAGAATGAACAGGAATTAGGCAGAGGAGTAAGGTGGGTAATTTCCAGGTAAGAGAAAATAACACTTGCAAAGATGCTGAAGTAGGAAGAAATTTGTGCTCATGAAAGGAGAAAAAGGTTGCATATGACAAGTACCCAGATGGTGGAGTTGGAAGATGCCCCAGTGGTGCTAAGCAACGCTGATGCAAGGTAAGGACTGAAAACAGGAAGGCCCAGGAAACCGCAGCAAGGAAGTCTGGGTTCTGTGCATGCAATAGGGAGCCACTAAAGAAAGTTAAGCCTGGGAGAGTGTCTGGAGGGAAAATAAGTGGGCTGGCCAGGTGACCAGCTGTGATGCTCCTAAAGTCACCGAGAGGAGACAAGCTACAGCAGCGAAGAGTACAGGAAAAAAAGGTGCTTGCACTCAAGAGCCATTTAGGAGGCAGGCTCTAGAAGACTTGCTAGTTGAGGGGCTGTGGGAGATGGGGTGGGGGTAGGGAGAATCAAGCATGATGGAATGCCATTGACCCAGGAAAGCATCTGATGGAAAACTAGAAACAAGAAACTAGAAAAACACATGTTTTATTGGTCTGAGGCTGTACTCATTTCCTTGGCGTTCTGGGCACAGTGCATATCAGTATGCAGACTCCTAGAGATAAAGTGTCTTTTTTTTTTTTTTTTTTTTTTTTTTGTTGTGGGAACCCCGAGTGCATCGTAGCACAAAAATTTAAAAATTAAAATAAAAACCCACAAATTTCCCAA
>CAUYQG010149881.1:0-21487 GCA_963574415.1 Tarsius wallacei | reverse complement strand
TGGAGTCTCACTCCGCCGCCCGGACTGGAGTGCAGTGGCCGCTCCCGGCCACCGCAGCCTCGACCTGCTGGGCTCCGGCGATCCTTCCGCCTCAGCCTTCCAGGTAGCTGGAACTACAGGCGCGCGCTACCACGCCCAGCTAATTTTTGATTTATCGTAGAGATGAGGTCTCATCAAGTTGCCCAGGCAGGTCTCAAACCCGTGGGCTCAGGTAATCCACCACCTAGGCCTCCGAAGGCTCGGGATTACAGGCTGAGCCACCGAGCAAGGGGTAAAATTTCAAACAAACCAAGTTCACGGTTCTGTGTCTCTCAGGTTTCTCTCATCTCTGTCTCTCTGTCTCTCTGTCTCTGTCTCTGTCTGTCTGTCTCTCTCTCTCTCTCTCTCTCTCTCTCTCTCTCTCCATCTCTGTCTTTCTCTCACACACTTTTACCCTCTTAAGTGTCTTTCAAGTAATTTTGTTGTGGACCATGTGTAAACAAAAGCAAGACTCCCCTCCCCTCCCCTCCCCTCCCCTCCCCTCTTCTCTCCACTCCTCTCCTCTCCCACCTTTCTTTCTTTCCCTCTTTCTACCTCTCTCCCCCTCCCTCCCTCTCTCCTTCCCTCTCTTTCTTTCCTTCTTTGTTTCATTTCTTTCTAGTAACTATCATTCTTTTAGTCAAAGGTAAGTGTTCCTTTGGCTGTACATCCTTCATGTCCCTGCTTCACCACCTCAGGCAAGACTTTGCTCTCAAGTGGTAATAACCGTCTCTTTTTACAGACACTCAGTAAGGTGCACCCTAAAGTTGATGTAGTCTTTTGAAGGCAGGATCAGTCACAATTGATCAGGTAAATCTTCCACAAACTAGGTGCACTGGACCAAGAAGGGATGCAGAGGAACAAGCAGAGTATTTAAGAGTACTGCTCTAATGCTCTTTGGCTTGTCAAAATGATATTCCTTGGCGGTGGAAAAGTGGCGGCACCCGTACAGTTTTTATGGATACACACATCTTTGGAACATTGCTCATATTGTTTAAGAAATTATTTTAACATTTGTATACTAACAAGAAAACAAAAACAAACAGAAAAAAGAACGTTTTGGTATAAACTTCAACAATGTTTGAAATGTTCATATAACCATGCTTGGATTGTGGATTTCAAAGGTTCTTCAAATGATGGGTACCCATAGAGTATGGATTAAAGTTTCCTTCCCCACACAAATATGTTTATAATGGCATGCATTAAAGTAAATTATGATATAAGTAGTCTAACTAGAAGAAAAACAGGTTCATCAATTTTATTTCGCCGGGCTCGGTGGCTCAGCCTGTAATCTCGAGCTTTGGGAGGCTGAGGTGAGTGGATTGCAGAGCCCGCGGGTTCGAGACCCGCCTGGGCAACTTGGCGAGACCTCATCTCTACAATAAATCAAAAATTAGCCGGGCGTGGTAGCGCGCGCCTGTAATCGCGGCTACTCAGAAGGCTGAGGCAGAAGGATCGCCGGAGCCCAGCAGGTCAAGGCTGCGGTGGCTGGGAGCGTGCCATTGCCACTGCACTCCAGTCTGGGCGACAGAGTGAGACTCCAACTCAAAAAAAAAAAAAAAAAAAGAAAAGAAAAGAAAAAAGAAAAATAGCAATAACTTACCTGTATAGTTCACTAATCCCAAAAGAAACATGTCTCAACTCAGCTTCCCTTTGACTATCTTCCAAAAATGTGCATGACCACTCCAAGCCATTCTTCAAAGGGTGAAAGGTGGTGTAAAGTGCTCAAAGTGCTAAGGGGAGATGGTTTTGCATATTATGGTTACATTTTTTGTTATTGCCATTTTTTATTTCTTCTGGAATCCTATAAATGCAACTAATCACCTAATCACAATGACAGGGGTCTTCCTCCTGTCTCCCACGAGCCTTGGAAAGGGCTGGTGTAACTGAGAGATTATGAAACTTAAGATTCATACTTTCATGGTCAGTCTTTCTTTGGTTTTTTTTTTTTTTTTGGAAAGCAGTATTTATTAAGAGGACAGAAAAGCTCCCACAGCAGGAGGGGACAAACCCGAGGAGGTTGCCCTTTGTCTGAATTTTAAAGTGTTCATAATACTCTCCGGCTTTCAGTTCTGTTGTTTGTAGTCTGCGAAAAAAGCTTTACTGCTGGTTGTATGAATATTTGTATTACACATGGAAAATATCCTTACAAGAAATAATGATATAGCTTTAGGTCTTTATTATATATATACGTGCGTGTGCGTGTGTGTGTGTGTGTGTGTATACACAAGGGCACAAGGGGATTGCTCCCCAAATTGGATGCATTTTAAAAGTTGTTTGCCATAATCAGAAGTGTCTGGATGTTAACGGTGACCACTTTGAACACCTCTTGTAATTGTAGAAGTCAAAAGTGACTTGTATTCATCTTTTATATGGGTATATATTGAGTATTACAATTGTAATAGTTTTTTCATTTATTAAAATGTAAATACATATTTTTGGCACTCTCTGTGTGTATACTCAAAAGTGAAACTTCCCAGATGCATAGCATATGGAGTGCACATTTCCTTTCTTCTAAGTTTCCATACTGGGCATTATGCAGTTTGTATCTAAAAAGTATCCAATGATTATTGACAGAGTAACTAAATGGAAACAGTAACCAGAAAAACATTTTGTAAAGAAATTTATGTAACATCCATATCAAACTGTGGTTTATAGCAGGTTTTTAATAGATTTTCTACTTTTATTGAACTCACCGGTTAAGTTTGCCCAGTGTACATACTATTTATTCAGAGAACTATTTTCAGAATTGCTTTTGTATTTTTCTGAATAATGCTGGCTCCATTTTTAAACGAACTGAGAGAAGGCACATTTTTCCCCTTATATAAAGCTAGGTGTAGTTGCAGGCAGTTGTTTCTATACTTTACAGAAATGTTCTACTATTTTTTTCTTTATTTCAATAGCTTTAGGGGGTACAAATTGTTGTATCATATTTTAAATATAGTTGTTTATGAAGTTAAATAAAACATACTAGAAAGTTTCTTATAGTTTAGATTGGGGTGCTTATGTTTCTTGGGAATGAAGAATTTTAGTTTGGTTTTTTCATCTCCTATTTTGTTTGGGATCAGCAGGATAGTAGGTGAGAAGATCTATTTAACACAATATTTTGGAATGTAATAGATTAGATTATTAGACCCAATACTTCATTCCTTCATGCTATCATACTTTTCCCTTGGTTCATCATAGTTTGAGTGTATTTCCTTGCTCCTTGACTGTTCTTGGCCATGTGTATTCAGTTCCTGAGGCTCTCACAACAATATACCACAAACTGAGTGACTCAAACAATAGACTTTTATATTCCTGCAGGGGGTTAGAAATCTGACATCAAAATGTTAGCAGGATTGGTTCCTTCTGAGGGCTGTAAGGAAGAAGCAGCCCCATGCTTCTCTCTACCTTCTTGTAGCTTCTGGCGTTCCTTCAATTATAGATGGTTCTCTCCCTGTGCCTTCATATCTTCTTTCCTCTATGTGTATCTCCCTCTGTCCACATTTATAATTTGTATAAGGACACCAGCCAGATTGTAGTAGAACACGCTCTAATGACCTCATCCTAGCTTGATCATCTGCGTAGACCCTATGTCCAAATAAGGTCACACTTAAAGTTACTTGGGGTTACTTTGACATCTTTTGGGGGGAGGGGACAACATTAATTGCTGAACACCATGAGACATCTTTGCCCCATGACATGTGGGTGGAAACACTAGTATGCTCATTGCTGGCCTAGCTAAGTAGAAAGTCTTCTGCATTTATGCTTTCTCTGTTACATGTCCAGCACTGCCAGGAGAAGCACATGGCTGCTGCTCACAGAAAAAGAATGAGAGAACAAGCTGAGATATGTCAAACACTACAGCCAGAAACAGAACTATATAGCCACACCCAACTAGACCAACTGAGTCACGACTATCTTGCCGATATGTGAACAGAAATAAATGTTGTTTTAAGGTATTTATTTTGGGCTGGTTTGTGATCCTGCAATTTTTGGATATAGTTAATATGTAAATCATCTCCCTACTAAGTGTATTAACAGACTTGATGTCAAAAGATTCCTTGCATTTTATTTCAATATGATAAAGGTTTATTTTCTCTATTGTACTATACATTGGAGAGTATAAAATTTGTACCAAAGAAAAGCAGTAACAAGAAAAATATGGAGGAATACTTTTACAGATTTTTATATCAAAAACTTTTTTTTTTAAAGAGAAAGCAGAGATGCTCCTGACTTACTGAGTTCACAAATATTTTGTTTGGTTGTATCCTTGGTTCTCATCTTCCCTCAATCCTAAAGCTATCTATATTAAACAAAAGAGTAAATACATAGCTTGTAGATTTTTGGTTAGCTAAGCGATTTCACTTTTTTTCTACTTGGCAGTATCTGAAATTCTGAAAAGTAAAGGAATGCAGAATATTTGGGAAGTTAACATTTACAGGGATAGAGACCTTTGAAGGCACAAAGCCATAGAGTTGTTATTCATATGGATTTGCCCTTTTTCTATCCCAGAACAGTGCTGTCCTCTTGAGTCACCCTAGCTAGAGTATTTGTGAACTTCTACATGAATTAGTGGAAGAGAAGACATAAGAGTACTAATACTAACTATAAGTTAACATGTTAAGCACAGTTGTATTGGATACTCCCTCTACTGAGAGGAAACAGTCATAGATGATACATTATACATAGAAGATACTCAAGGATTTGATCTTCTCCACAGAGGTAATGGCTAAAGATCATATGAGTTCTGACAAATGAAAACATAAGTTAGCTTAAATTAAGTATGGACATTAATGTTAATGAAAATTTACCTGTATATTATCACCCATGAAAACTTTTATCTATTTATTATTGTCAGTCTCTGCTGTTTAAACTAAGAATATAGATAAATCAAAAAACATATTGTGTGTGTGTCTCAGTAGGGCTTCACATTGGCAAGTTCATCTAGCCCTTACATTGTTGTTGAAAATAAGTTACCTAACCCTTAACCCTCTCCATAACTGTAAAGGTATAACTCCTTTGGATATCTTTGCACATGTCTTAAATCTCACATAAGCCTCATGACTTATTAAATTCAACCTATTATGAAATGATTTCATTTTCTTTCTTGACTTCTCTCTTCTTAAACACATACAGACGATCAATACCCTGGTTGACTTTCTATATATTTTTTGTCAGTAATTGCCATATCATTTCAATGTAAAATAGTTTTCCAAGCCAAAAACTTTGCAATCTCAAATCTTTCTTCTCTCTTCCTGTCTCCTGATTATCCAATTTAATCAGCAATATTGTATTAATTATTTCTAAATACACATATATCACTCTATTATTTTATATTTTGATAATTTTATCTTTTCTAAAATTAGATATATATCTTAAGCTTAGTACAGACTTTTGTATTTTCCCATGATCCCAAGTCAGTGAACCAATATGATTCCAAAAAAGATTTCCCATGGTTTTCTGAATGTTATGTGCTTTTTCATTCACCTGTCCACTAGCGCCCAAACTCAGGGATGCGCTGTCTAATGCTATTCTAAGTCATTATTAACGAGCACCTCATTACCAGTTTGGGCTGTTTGGTATTGTTTAAAATGCCAAAGCAATACCACTGTGTTAATTTATCTGAGTCATGAATTTTTGGCCTGAACCACATGTTGTGCTCAGAAACAGCCCTTACCCATGAAAGTATAGAGATTTACCCTGACTTGGAAGGAAAAACAACCATCTCATAATGACTCTAGCCATTTATATTCCTGAACCAACAGTGCACATGGGTGCATGAAGACTACAGTTAATAATACTATATTGTTTACTTGAAATTTGCAAAGAGAATGACTAAGTGTACCCATCACCCTCCTACCCCCTCCACAGTAACTGTGTGTAGTTATAAATACATTCATTCACTTATCTGCAGTAAGAATTTTACAATATAAATATATATCAAGTCATCACATTGTTCACCTTGGATATATACAATTTTTATTTTAACAATTATACCTCAATAAAGCTGGAAGAAAACTTAAATAAAATAAAATACTAATCAAAATGAATAAATAAGTAGAAACATCTATCCCATCTTCAAAGTTAAAAACAAATTGCAAATGAAGAAACAACAACAAAACAAAACAAAATAAAAAACAGCCACTTCTCCTGCAGTGAATCTCTGGTTGAAGTTTTTTTTGTGTCCTTTAATACATCCCTGCTGAGTAAGGTTCATCTCAAACATAATCCTTCAAAAGGGAATAGTGAGGGATTTCTTACTTTTCTGAACGCTTGGCCACTCTTTAAAAAAAAAATGTCATGTGTAATAAAGCAACACAGACTACTGGTCATTATCCGGTTATTTGAACCAGCTCCTTTTGTCAATATGCTTGGTTTTCATTTTCTGGAGTTATTCTCACCACTGTCTCCTATCTTCCCCTTGAAGGTGAAGAGACAACCTCTGTAGAATTGTTCTTTTTAGAACTATTTTTATTTCTTTGTATCCATTTGTTTCTCATTAATATGAGGAATTTTGAAAGGCATAAGAAAACTCTATGCATTTCCTAAATGTCAGCAAAGAAATCTTACATCTTATCCTAATGAATCTGGGGACATTTAAAAATTTTATTCTTGTCCAACTTAGCCCTAGTCTGCCTGGGAAAAGGGCAGTCAAATAATCATTGAGACCGAAGACCTTGAAATCTGTATTTCCATAAAGACATTTAAGGACGAGGAAGAATCAAATAAAAAAGATGTTGGGGTGACAGCCATGGCATAGGCAATTTATCATATGAAAAATATCTATACTGGATTTGCTTTATTTAGAAAGATTAATCATTTGTATAATTATAGCAAAACAAAAAACAATATTGCCAAATTTTCTACATCTGCCAAATATTCTTATTTTTTATTCTAAACATCATTATTGACACCTAAATCTATAGTACATTAAAAGCACAAGCACTTTATCAAGATATTTTTCAAAACAAAGTTAGCTGCACACCCCAGTATGTGTGGCTAAGTTTCAATTCCATAAAAGTTTATTTTTTGAAAGAAATCCCTTGGGCTCCATTCTATTTTATAGACACTCAGCCTGGCAAGATTTCATCAAAATTTGATACTATTCAGCATATTCAAAAAATTAGGAAATAAATAACTTAGTTTCATATAGTTCAAGACATTATTTCATATCTTAAGAAAAAAAAAATCCACACACCAAAAAAAAAAAAAACTGAGCTTAAAATTTGGCAGGCACTCAGTCCTTAATCTAGAACATTTGCTATATTTAAAACATAAATTAAATTTCTTGCATCTGGACACATTATGAGGAACTGGATAGAATCCTAATGCAACTTTTCTGGGAACAAGCGAATTCCCCAACCAACTAAATCAGCCAAATGATTTTTTTTTATAGATTTATCTTTGTTAATAAGGCAAAACAAGCATTTTCCAAGTGCAGTCTATTATTTGTTGCTACACAATTTTTTCCTCCAACTTCTGACTCTTGCCTACACAGCACACACGTAAGCATTGAGGGGCTTATAGGCAATGCTTTATCTTTATCTTATAAATGATCTACTGGTGGATTCATAGAGACAAATCTCGGCCTCTGCCCTGGAACCCGGGACACCCACATATCTCTCTGACAGACAACATTAATTTATTTACAAGGATAGCCTAGAAATAAAAGCAAGTAAAGCAGGGTAACAAGTTCAAGGCCTCTGTTCCATTAACTAGCTAATTTGCAGCAGTATCTTCCATGTCTGTTTAGTTTTGGAATGAAATTTACCATTTAAAGATTGACAGATTATTTTTGTGTGCATCTAATTATGCAAAAGGGCTATCAACATCTTTGAAAAAGGCAAGGAATATCACAATATCAACAATACTATTTTGTCTCATTAGATTCACACAAAAATACTATATAAAGAAAAATTCAGATAAATGACTACATGGTAAATGGTAGTCACATTATAGGGTAATTTGATCAATAAAACACGTTAGAATCTTATGTATTATTTATGGATGTGATACCAGTGATGGTAACATATTTTAGTAAAATCATTATGAATATATACACCTGTAGAGTTGCCACGATGTCCACTGAGGGCATACATATGATGGTGAAAAAGTATAAACAATCTAAAAGCACAAGCATGAACACTGATTCAGAAAAATCATAAAAAATGCATAACGAACTATACTTAAAATATGAAAGACAGTAGCTTTTTTGAAACTTTTTTTTAGCAGCGGTGTACCCTCCCCTCATGAAACTGAATGGAGTGCTTGCTCAGTACTCTAACGGGGGAGTAAGATACTTAAGGATGTTGTTTAGTTTTTTCCTACCTCTCCCATGAAGCATTTCTATGGAACCTACAGGCACCCTGGAACTCCTTTGGAGAATCACAGTTACAGAACACTGTTTAATAAGCTTAAATCTGTTCAAAATATGAAACTAAAGAACAAATGAGGCACAGGCTACAGCCAACATAAAACACTGACAGAGATAGCTTGATTCAGGCTTGTTTGACTTTACACTGGTAAGAAAGCTATACGCATATTGCAATTCATGATAACTTATTCAATAAATTACACACGATATTGAACACTTTATTATTAAAGATAAACTTTGTGTCAGATAATTTACCCAAGTGTAAGATAATGTAAATGTTCTGGACATGTTTAAGGTAGGTTAGGCTAGGCTATGATGTTTATAGGTAAAGTGTATTAAATGCATTCTCAGCTTCAGATATTTTATTATTAACAATGGGTTTATAAGGATGTATCCTCATTGAATTGAGAAGTATTTTTATTTATATACAGACTTATATATAACCAGAGTATAGCTAAAAATCAGAAAAATTGACATTGATAAAATTATATTACCTTCTTAACAAAGAATACATATTCAAATTTTGCCAATTTTCTCAAGAATGTTCTTCACAGTATGTTTTATTCCTAGTCTATGCTATGCACTGCCTTTACATGTCATGTACCTTTATTCTTTTTTATGCTAGACTAGTTCCTCTGTCTTTCTTGGTGTGTCTTGATGTTGACATTTTTTTGAGAGTATGTGCCAGGTGTTTGTTCAATGGTTCGCATAATGGCTCTTTATTTGTTTTTGTTGATATTCCTACATTATTGGATTTAAGTTAAATAATTTTGTCAGAATATATCATACCAGAAGGCACATGCTACCACTTAGATATAATATGGTTATGTTATATATGACATATATGTTAGATATGTTATGTATGACATAATTGATTATGTTAGCATTGATGAAGTAATTACCAGACAATTTTCAGCAAACCCTAGATCACAATGGCAGCTTAGATTCTGAAGGAGCCCAGGAGCAGAGGCCAAAGTCCTTCCTTGTCACCTTCATTCTCCTGGGATTTTATTAACAACATGGCAGTTCCTTGGAGGTTAAGGCAGGGTACTATAAAGCATCTCTCTGGAGTCTAGTACTGCTAAGATTCCAAGTCCTTTGGAAAAGAGAATCTAATACTGAGTTTAAGTTATTTGAAACCAGTGATGGGCTGACATTAGCTAAACGTACAGTATAGTACACATCAAGCTCTTCTCTAGATTAATTTACAGAAATAAAGTCTTCACACTTATTACAGAAGAAGGCGTAATCCTTCCTTTCCTGGGAGCAAAAAAAATATCTATCACAATCTCTTCATTTTTTTTTCCTGAAGAGAACAAAACTTTTTTTTTTTTTTTAAGTCATGATCTCACTCTGTTACTCGGGATGGAGTGCAGTGGCACAATCAAAGCTCACTGCAGCCTCCAACTCCTGGACTCAAACAATTCTCCTGCCTGAGCTTCCTAAGTATTTGGGACTACAGGCATGCACCGCCAAGCCCTGTTCATTTTTAAAATTTTTTTGTAGGGCAGAGGTCTTGCCATGTTGCCCAGGTTTGTCTCGAACTCCTGGGCTCAAGTATGGTCTTGCCTCTTCTTCCCAAATTTCTGGGATTGTAGGCATCACTGTGCCCAGCCAGAATAAAACATTTTGTGATATTCAAAGAAATGGAATCCATAATAAAGTAAAATATTGAACATTAAGATTTAGAATAACTGTTAGGATTAGTTTCTCTAAACTCAGGGAAACAATGAGCTTAATGTGAAAAAGATGGAGAATTTGTACAGAGAAATTAGAATCCTAAGGGAAAAAGAACAGGATGGCAATTTTAATACTGAATAGTACAATATCTAAATTAAAGAATGAATGGGATGGATATACCAACAGATTGAATACGAGAAAAGAAAAATATTAATAAAATGAATCCAATCTGAAGACAGGGAACAAAATAAGAAGGAAAGAAACTCAACAGAACTTCAGGGATCTATGATAAAATGGTAAATAGTCTAAGGTACACATATTTGGGATTCAAAAGGAGAAAGATGATATAATTTCAAATAATTTTACAAAATTGATGAAGTATGATGACATATGCATCAAAAAATTCTACCAGCAGTTTAAGTAAAAACACAGTAACACCCAACCATATCATAGACCAATGGATGAAAATCAAAGTTAAAGAGAAAAATCTTAAACATATCCACAGAGGAAAAGAAAACTCATTTTGTATTCATGAAAACAAGAGTAAGAAAAGCATCTGCCATTAAAAACAATGAAATCCTTCAAAATTCTAAAGGGAAAAACAACTAACAAACAAAAAGAGTTAAAAATAAAATTGTATACTCAGTGAAAATACTCTGTTAAAAAAGAACTAAAAGCATTTTTTAGATAGACAAAACTGAGAGAAAATGTTATCAATGGATCCTCACTATAAGAAATGGTGTATACTTAACCCTGAATTGTACCACACATCTTTTTTTATTTTATTTATTTTATTTTTTTAGAGTAGGAGTCTCACTCTGTTGCCCAGGCAGTAGTGCAGCGGCACGCTCATGGCTACAGCAGCCTCGACCTACTGAGCTCAGGCAATCCTTCCACCTCAGCATTCCAAGTAGCAGGAACCACAGGCACACGCCACCATGCCTGGCTAATTTTTTGATTTATCATAGAGACGAGGTCTCACCATGCTGCCAAGGCTGGTCTTGAACCCAGGGACTCAGGCAATCCTCTCACCTAGGCCTTACAAAGTGCTGGGATTACGGGTTTGAGATACTGCACCTCGTCCCCCATATTTTTAAAACAAAAATAAAAAGAAATGGTGAAAGAAGTTTTTGGACTGACTAGAAAAGATTCCAAATGGAAATCCATATATCTAGAAAGAAATTAGGAGTCCATAAAAGAGTAAATATGGAAATATATGCAAAAAACAATTTTTTGTCAAAATTATTTAAAAGATAAATAGTGGTCTATCAAATACACATATAATCTTTAGAAATTCATTTATATTCTATAAATACATATGGATATGTCTATATAATTTATTATTTAACTTACCCTTCATCTCCATATTTAAATTATAGTTGTTCTATATTCTATTACTATGTAGATATTTTATATCTGTAAGTTTTAGATATGTATCTTATATATATTTTATAGTTATGGATACATATGTTTATTATATACTTTATATTATAATATATTAGTTACATTGAGACATATCATGTAAATTTATTATATATTAGAAACTTTTGCATTTCATATATTTTAAACTTTTTTCTATTTTTATAAGATATATATATATTTAGGTGAATTTTATATTTATTTACATAAAAATGTAATGTATATAGAGCATAAATTTGCTTTATAAATAATCACTAAAATAGATTATCTATAGAAATATTTGTGGTAAATATTCTCACATTGCAATATTTAAAAAAACACTAATGTGAATATTATCCATTTAGTGGAATTTCTTGAGTTTGCCAGGTTCCTAAAATTGTTAAAACATACAGAAAAGAGACAGTTGAAAGAGTAACCATCTTCAAATTCATTAACCAAAAATAGTAATTTTAATAAATAATTGTTCAATAAAACAATTGACTCAATAAAATATCCATATTAAAAAATACTACATTAGAAAATATATGGTTATAAGAAACAGATTATAATACATAAGTATGTATTTTCTGCTGAAGTGTTTTTAAATGCTCAGAGTCAAAATAGTATTTTAAGCATTGTTTTAATTTAGACATATATAGTATTTTAAATAAATAATTGATTCTATTTAAGAATATTTTTGAGTGAATACTATTTTACTTTAACACCAATATAATAAAACCAACATTTAGGTTACTAAGCACATATTTTAATATCATATTAAATATTAGTATTTTAAAAATGCATAACCATCTATCACTTTCATATGAACATCATATTGGATCATAAACTTAGGGTCAACCTTACTAAGATATATGCGGCTTTTATAGGAGATAGAATTTTACACGAAGGTCCCAAAAATTGCTGTCAAAAACTTGTTTACAGATGAGAAATTGAGCTCTAGCCAGTCATTTGGAAGACAGTTAACCTCTTTGGATGCAATGTCTACTTAGAATATAATACAGTTATATTGATTATTAAGGGGACATTCAGTTTAACACTATATAGTTCCATCATCTTCAGAAAAGTAATAAACCACAAATATTTAGATAAGGAATATAAAAATAGGTAGTTTCTTTCAAGTGGTAGCATCAATTGGAAACCATTCTTAAGAACTAAGAAGTCTATTTTCATTTCTTTTTTCTCTTTCTTTCTTTCTTTCTTTCATCCATTCATTCTTTCTTTCTTTTTTGAGTCAGGTTCTCACTCGTCGCCCAAACTGATGCATAGTGGTCACAATCATAACTCATCACAGTCTCGAACTTCTGGGCTCAGGAGATCCTTCCTCCTCAGCCTCCCACATAGTTAAGATTACAAGAGCACTCCACCATGCCCAGTTAATTTTTTTTGATTTTTGTAGAGATAAAGTCTCAATTGTGTTGTCCAGGCTGGTCTTGAACTCTTGGGCTCAAGTGATCCTCTCACCTTGGCCTCCCAAAGTGATAGGATTACAGGAATGAGTTACTGTGCTTGGCCAATATCTTTATTTCTAAAATGAAGTACTGAATGAAAATACAACATACAAAGGATATTGTCTTTTCTCAAATCATATCAACTTGTAAATCAGATGTTTTTAATCTCAAAATTAAAAAATGAGATTGAAAGGTAATTGACCATAGCATATGTCATAAAAGATTTGGTAGGAAAAGGAACCTTTGGAAAAGAGAAAAGCAAATCATCAGGGCTGATGGGAAACATTGCTGTAGAATTTACTCATGGATGGAAAATTTTTGACGTTCCACAGACCACACTGACAGTTGTTGCACAGAAGGGAAAGCTCAGTCTGCAGCAGTTAGCTGTAACTTAAAGCTTTGTATACATTTAGCCATTTTGAGAGAGCTCTGCAATGTCAACAGAGACAAAAAGAAATCGTATCTGAAACCGAAGATGAAAATCTCTACTAAAAATTAAGTTTGGGTCAGGCACCGTGGCTCATGCTTGTATCCCCAGCCCTTTAGGAGCCCAAGACAGGAGGATTGATTGAGCCCTGGAGTTCAAGACCAACTTGGCAACATAGCAAGATCTCGTCCCTACAAAAATATTTAAAAATTGTCTGGACGTGGTGAAGGGCACTTGTAATCCCAGCTACAGGTGCTGGGAGGCTGAGGCAGAAGGATTGCCTGAGCCCAGGAGGTCGAGGCTGCGGCGAGTTGTGATTATGCCATGGCAAATCTCCATACCAAGTAAATAAATAAAAAACATAAATATGGCATTATCCAGTGAGCAAATTACCTCAGTGGGCTTCGTAGTCTAAACTTGCAGTCATAAAGTTAATTGGAATATTCATTCAAATATAAGGATTTAAACAATATAGACATCAATTATCTCCAAGTTAATCTCTAAATTCAATGCAATAACAAAAATTGTTATAGATATTGACAAACATAAAAAAGTTTATGTACAAAGTTAAGCTACTTAAAAGAGCTAAACAATTTTTTATAGAAAACATAGTTAGATAGCTTACATTATCCGATTTTAGTTATTAGTACAATCTTGTTGACAGAGTGAGACCCCAACGCAAAAAAATAAAAAATAAGATTAAAAAGTCAAAGTTGGAAACCGGCCTCACATTCAATATTTTACTCTCCCCCCCCCGAATAGTGACACTTTCCCAGCATCATCTTTGATAACAAACAAGTAACATGATGATGTATGTGTCTAATTAGCTGATGCAATCTATTACAAATTACCTGTCAAAACTTGCTGTGTAAATTTAAGTGCACAAATTGTATTCTATATCTGTTACTTGAATTCCCACTCCACTAAAATTCTACCAAAGTAAAGGCAAGAGACATTTTCTTTATTGTAACAGTTAAATTAAGCTACGAATCTAACTGAAGTCATGGATGGTTATTACAATAGCTATTTTAAAATTTCTGAAAAAATTGTTAAGTATTATCTTAAGAACACAAATATAATAATGGAAAGGTCTGATACCAAAGTGAAGAGAACATTCAATCAGATACTGTGTTAATTGCAAATCTTTTCCACACCTGAATTTAAAAAAATGTTCCTGAAACTATGAATTTCTTGATATAACATATTAAGATCCGTAAATAATTAGGAATAATGTGATCAATAATAGGAATAATTAGTGACAAATGCAATACTGGGAAACTTAAAGGAGACCAATGAGTTGAGGAAAAAAATTAAAATAACTCCTCTATATAAGTGTGAAAGTATAACAAGACTCCTATAGAAAGACCTGACACAGAATCTTGAAAAACTCTCAAATAACATTTTTTTGGTAGCAGTTCTGCATGTTATGGCCACATATCTCTCAGAAACTCCCCTAACGAAACTGTGAGGTCCATGACTGATGTAAATCCCAGTGTTCAGATGATTGGAATATTCATTCAAATATAAGGATTTAAACTGTATAGATATCAATTATCTCCAAGTTAATCTATAAATTCAATGCAATTACAAAAATCGTTATAGATATTGACAGACTAATCAAAAATACATGTTCAAAGTTAAACTATTTAAAATAGCTAAACAAATTTTGCTAGAGAACACAGTTGGAGAACGTATGTTACTGAATTTAGTTATTAGTACCGGGGTCAGAAATCTACAGCCTGTGGGCTTTCCGTTTTTTGTTTTTTGTTTTTTTTTTGTATAGCCTAAAAGATAACAATGATTTTACATCTTAAAGAATTGTAAAAATAAAGAAGATTATGCAATAGAGATTATATATGGCCCACACAGCATAAAATATTTATCTGGCCCTTTAGAAAAAGAGTTTGCTGACTTTTTATAAAGGTGCAGTAATCAAGACCTTGTGGTACTCACAAAGAATAGATAAACACAACAAAGAAATAAAGTAAATGTCCAGAAGTCAAGCCATACATAGTTAAATTATCTTTGACAAAGGCCTTCTTTTAGTTCAGTTGGGATGAAATTGAGGACTAACCAGATCAGACCTACAAAATCTCTTATTTCTAGTTTATCTTAAAACTCCCACTAGCAAGTCACACCCAAGAATCCATAGCTAAATTCTCACTAGCTTCCTTATAGATGACATCTCTGGCTGTGGGTCACTATAGTAATGGGTGCTTAAGGTGTTTTTCCGAAACTAGCGAGCAGCTCTCATTCAGCTTAAGCTTGTTGAGACTACTCTCCCTCCAAAAGTGACCTTTGGATGTCAGAGAACCAAAAACTCCACCCTCAGATCATGGTAACACCACCATTTTCTGCACTTGTTCTGTGAGAACCACGTAGCCTGATTACACTTGTGCAGAAAGCCCAGGTGAGTAGCACAAGGTGAGATGACTGGGTCCATGCATGCTTCTATGTTTATCATAGACATGTATCATAATAGAAATGAGCAACATGGAGTTCCCAAGGAGGCAATTCTCTTTAGTACTTCCCTTTCATTCAGTAGTCAGAGCCATGGACACGCACACTCAAGATATTCCACAAGTCAGTCCATATTGTAAACCATACATAATAGTATACTTAGTCAGTATATAAATATTATAGATTAAACATGCCACAGCAAGCAACATAACATTTAACATCAACAGAAAAGAGATAAGAAAGGGGAGGGGTAACAAACCAGTCCAGGGGAAGTGAAATGAGCAGAAGGAATTTTCCTGGACTGGCATGGTGGTGTCAGGTCAGCATTTTGCAAGGGATACACTGTGGGTAGAGCCATTTGTGGCAGATGCCAGATGCTTATCAAGAGTGACAGCACGACAGTGTCTGTTAAGACAGCCATTTTGAGCTGGTGAAGTCCTACTCTTTATGGCTACAAAGTCATCTGATGAGGACTGATGGCGAGGGAGTGTGTTGGTTATGTGCTTACCTGGTTAGATCTAGTACTTGTTGACATAATGCCTTTTAAAATGTAAAAATAGAGTATTTTCCTAAGATGGAGTTACTTATGTCAAGGGTGCTCTATACATCCAATTACTTCATCTTTTCTCGTCCTTTCAACTACTTTGCTTTCTATTCCATAAGTACTCCAACCCCTATTTCCAGTGAGATAGATTTGAGACCAGTTTTTCCCATCTCCAGACTTTGCTAACTCATAAATAAATAAACTATTTCTCTTTTGCTAAACCTGTACTCACAAGGATTGGCTTGCTGTGTGCCAGAAGAACAAATCTGGTTCAGTATTAGGGAAAGGAGTTTGTTTTTTAAAATGTTTCTTGAATATCTAGATGTCCTATTTTAAACAATATCTCTACCTCCTATCATTTACTAAAACTGAGATTGACCTCATGTCATCATGTGATTGGAAGAAAGTATGAAAGAAAACTGTCATCGTGACAGAGAAGAGAGAGGAGCCAAAACATGCACAAGGCTTGGGTTATTGTAGGTGGGATATTAAGGAAAAGCTTCTACTGATAAAGTGGCATTTGAGCAGAAGCTGGACGGACTAGAGAGGGTCAGGTGAACAACTAAGGAAAGATCAAAGGTTTTACATTTGATAAAAGCATGTTGTGTTTCTGGAAAGCAAAAAAGTAACTATGGCTTGACTAGAATGATCAGGGGAAACTCGTGGAGAATTTGGTCAGGAATTAGGTCATAAATAGAATTGTAAATAATACTGAGAACTTTGTATTTTATTCCAAATGTGATCACAAGTCATTTGAAATACTGAGCCCAGGAATGACATAGTTTGTTATACATTTGAAAGATCATATTTTTTTATTGTTCAGAGAATAGACTGTATGGGTAACAATAGTGGAAACAAGATCAGTTAGAGGACAATCATTACAAAGGGTGGGGGACCCAAAAAAACCCCAGAATTGATTTATTTAAAAATGTATTCTTACATGTTTAAACTTCAGTCACCTTCAAAGTACTCTCTGTTTGGTGCTACAATATACCTATCGAGATGCTTTTTTCCACCGCTCAAAACAGTTTTTGAATGCGTCAATTTGGATGTCTTTTAATCCTTCTGCCATTTTTTGTTCCACCTCTTCCACATAGGCAAAACACTTCCTTATGAGGATGTTTTTCATCCAGGGAAACAAAAAACATCACTCAGGGGGTTATCAGATGAATAGGGAGGGTGGGCATGGGGTCATGCTGTTTTTGGTCAAAAACTGCTGAACACTCCGCACAGTGTGGGCAGGTGCACTCATAAATCACCCACCATGAAATGGGAAAAAACATGTTGAAAGATTCTCAAAAAAAAAAAATCACTGAAACTGTATCCAGCCTCTCACAACAACACTAGCTGGTACCTCAATGCAGATGGGTTCTTAGAACACTCAGTTGGGGAAGCCTGTACTGCAAGGAACTCACCATCCAAAAAAAATTGTTTCTTTGGGGGGGGGGTCTCCCTCGTACCTCCTGATATAAAATGACATGGACAAAATACAAAGTACTTTAGTATTTATTTAATCTAATCGTCATCATGATTTTCCCTCTAAAATAGGTAGTCCAACTATTTCCTGTTTTCAGAAGAGAAATTAAAGTTTATTCCATGTCACAGAACTGGAAAATTACGGAGTTGGTATCGAAAGAGTTTTTAATCACCTTGCTGTACATAAAGCCACCTTTCTATCCCATAAACACACAAACAAGGACAAATATAAAGTGTGGTGTAGTTTCAAACAGTGTATAGTTTTCACAAAACTCCAAATACAATACAATAAATAATAGATATTAGAACAAAGAGTAGGAATATTTACTGTGGCTGTTTTATTTTACAGCCTCAAATGCATTTTTAATATGATTTGGGAATATACGCTGGGGAAAACAAACTAAAAATAAGTTAATCAATCAAAGTGTGTCTTGAGGGTATGCCTTTACACCTTCAAAAAAAAAGATGTAAAAAGAATGACAAACTTGCTAATTGTATTGTTACTTTCTTTAGGCAATGCTGTGCATCAGAAATGCAAAAGAGACAGAGAGCATGCAACTTGCAGTTAAGTTTTTGTGTTTGACAGATCCTTGCTGTCTGTTGAGACTACTAGTCCATCTAATAAGACACATTGGTTAAAAAAAAAAGTGTCATTATTATCAGAGTTTTCCCATTTAAAGCTCATTCTATCAATTAAGTCTGATAATATCCTTAGGGTAAGAGACATACTTAGGAGGTACGAGGGAGATCCCCCCAAAGAAACATAATTTTTTTTGGACGATGAGTTTCTTGCATTACAGGCTTCCCCAACTAAGTGAATGTTCTAGAAACCCATCTGCATCGAGGTATCAGCTAGTGTTGTTGTGAGAGGCTGGGTACAGTTTCAGTGATTTTTTTTTTTTTTTTGAGAGTCAATATGTTTTTTCCCATTTCATGGTGGGTGATTTATGAGTGCACCTGTGGTTTATCTTCAAATTGTTCTTTTATTGAACACTGACGTGAGCTTTCCTTCACAGACGACCCTTTTTAACAGGATGACTGGAATGACTTTCCCCTCACTTAATACTTGCTTTTATAACATTTATTTCTATAAATATCTTTGTCCATTTCCCTTCTCAAGTCAACAATGTCTCTTTTCCCATAACGGAAATCACTTTTGAAAATGTTCAGCTTTCTTTTGTTCTAACTCTTGCTCAGAATGTTTATGTTTCTTTTTTCAGAAACAGAAAGCAAACAATGAATTTAATTTCATGAATTAAAAATTTGGAGAACTTTATAGAGGCTATTTCTTTTTGTCTGTTAACTAAGAAAATAGTGTATTAATTGAAGACGGTTTATTTTTCTATCTACTTCCTACATATTTACACTTACAGAAACTTTGAAACTAGCCAGGCCCAATTCTATGACTCATATCAAGATCTGGCATACCATGCCCAGGGTGCCAAATTCAAGCATTGCCTGTCTTTGTAAACTTAGCAACACCCATTTATTTACACACAGCAGAAACGACAGGTAGTAATAGAGATACTGTGACCCCCAAAACGAAAAATACTTGCTATCTGGCCTTTTACAGCAAAAAAGATTTGTGGACTCCTGATCTAAGTAACCTCCTTTCAGACTTGTTTTAGACTACTTTTTAGAATTTTTAGAGTTGTTTGATCATGAATAATTTTAAGGTTTGTGAAGAAATGAGTGCTCTTCTGGGGCATAGTTGTTACTCATTTATTAGTAGCACTGATATCAGTAAATGTGTGACAGAGGATGCTAATAAAAGGTTCAAGTAACAAGGGTTCCATGACCTTAGGTCTTTTCTGAGGACCAGTAGCCCTCATCACTGTGTTACAAATGCACTGTCTTCATCTTCCTTCCAAAATGTGGTGATCATGAACTTTTCTAAAATAGCAACACAATGTAGCAACACAGTGAATGCTCTATCAACCATGAGTAGAAATATTATATTTAAGTAGATAGCATTTTTAAATTGTTGCAAACACCATATACATGGTGTTTATTAATTAATTTTTAAATTTTATTTTATTAAAACATTATTTTGTTAGTCTCTCTGATTTACTGGTATTTCCCATTTTTCCCTTTCACAAGACCACTGCCAAAATTATCCTGACATTCTGTTATTAAATATAACCTACCTGTATATTGAAATATTAGCTAATGAGGTATAGCAATATAATTTTTCTGAATAGCAAATGATGTGTTATCAGGCACACTTTTCAAGCTTTTCAAAAACATACACTGCTTTGCTCAGAAGTAGTTAACATGTTACTCACCTGTATCCATTTAGCATAAAGTAAATTCTGATGAAAACAAAGAATTTTGGGTTCCATGTGTTTATAACACTAAACATCAGAAGACATTCCAATGTGCTTTATAATTGAGTTCTACAAAGAAATAATATGCTCTTTTCAGTGATATGTGTGTGCGTGTGTGTGTGTGTGTTTACAATAGTGGATTAGTTCTCGACTTTTATAACATCAAAAAGGAAGACTTGTATTTACATGTCTGAATAATTAAAAACCTGATGTGGTATGATATGATAACTCAATTTTCCATTCATTGCCTTTTGGTTTGGGTATTGGTCTTGGATCCTGTCATTTGTCAAGGTAGGGATTGGCAAACTTGTTTTGTAAAGAAAGGATCAGAAAGTAAATATTCTAGTCTTTTGAGCCACTTGCATTCTCTGCATTTTATTATATCATTTAACACATTATATCATTTATCACAAGGGCAAACAAAATTTCCTTTCTTAAAGACTGTACAAAAATAAGAGCCAAGTCAGATTTGGCCTACAGACCATGGTTTACCAACCTCACTTTTAATAAACAACCTCATTCTAGGCAATACTTTGTAGAACAGGGTCAGTGAGTGCGTGTGAACAGTCAACCTGGTGTGCCAGGTTTGATCTCCTGGCTATTAAGCGCTCTTCTTTTGCATCACGTGTTATATTGTCATATAATATCAGAGCAACACTATACTAGAGTTGGTGAACTAATCCTCAAATCAGTGCCAAGGTCTGTATACACTTGCCAAGATTATCTCTGTCACAAGAACTTGAGGGCAATTTGGGTGGTTATCCCCCATATATTATCATGATAAATATATGTCTATCAGTGATTCATAAATGAACGATATTTATACATGACTTACTCCTTATGAAATTCCAAAGTCTAGACAGTGTATCTAAAATAATCCAACACAAATTACCTTAACAAATTCAACAAGTCAAAAAGTTGAGGAAACGGTCTCAGAAGGGTTGGAGCACTGGAGTAAGATGTCACGATAATCTTAGAGATATTGGCCTACCTGACATGTTAGAAGCTTGGAGGTTCCTAAGAACCATGGAAAGTTAATAAAAGCCCTTGTTATTTTAGCAGGGACACCGCCACAAGAGGGTGAGGGAACTGGGTGGAGAAGGAAGAGGTGGCAGATATGAAAATCAACTTTAGCCGGGCTTGGTGGCTCAGCCTGTAATCCCGCGCCTTTGGGAGGCTGAGGTGAGTGGATTGCCTGAGCCCGCGGGTTCGAGACCCGCCTGGGCAAGCGAGACCTCATCTCTACAATAAATCAAAAATTAGCCGGACATGGTAGCGCGCGCCTGTAGTTCCAGCCACTCGGAAGGCAGAGGCGGAAGGATCGCCGGA
>CAUYQG010149880.1:0-15780 GCA_963574415.1 Tarsius wallacei | reverse complement strand
GAAGTATTGTTTTATTCAGTAAATAAGCAACTCACCATGAGAAGCTAATTGATAAAGAAAATATGCCTGCCAGAGGTCACCTCTCAGCCTAAATATATCTTTCCCACAAAACATTTACAATTCCATTGGTAAAACAATGGGTTTTTTTCTCCCTAGCAAAAGAGTCTTTATTTATCTTTAAAAATAATTGCCCTGTGCTTCTAAGTGCTCAATGATAAATGAGGTTGGATTGCATATCTGTATTCTTTGCTAAGTTAGATGGGTCTTGTCAGAGTTTTCTGCAGAATACCTTATATCACTATTTAAGGAAACTTAGAAATGTGCCTCTTGTTATTTTTAGAGACTTACCAGGGATTTCTTTGAGGGACTTTCACACATATTGACACTAAAGTTACAACAACTTTGAAGGCAGGGGATGGAAACTGCTCAGAAGACAGGATAAAAGATGAATAAGAAAAAAGTCTATAGATCTAATGTATAGCATGAGGACTATAGTTAATGATATCATATTGCATATTAGAAATTTGCTTAAGGAGTAGATTTTTTTTAATGCTCTTATCACACACAAAGTAACTAGGTGAGGTGATGAAAATGCTAATTTGCTTTGCTGTAATAATTATTTCACCATATATATGTGTATCAAAGCATCATGTTGCAAACCTTAAATATAGACAATAAAAATCAAGTTTTAGGGATGTCACTGGCGTCATGAAAAAGTATTTATTATCTTGTAATAATCACAGAAAAAACTAAAAGCATTTCAAAACTACTACTTTGTTAAAGGCATAAACAAAAATGCCACCTATTTTTGTTTAAAGAAATGAACACTTTAAAAGTGTTCCAAATGGCAATTTGGTAGTACCTAGCAAAAGTTTTGGAATTGTGCCTAATGTTAGACTCAGAAAGGGCTCCTTATACGAAACTATTTTAAGTATGTAATAATGTTTCACTATAAGAATTTTTCAGTGGGGCTCGATGACTCACACCTGTAATCCCAGTACTTTGGGAGGCAGAGACAAGAGGATTGCCTGAGTCCAGGGATTTCAGATCAGCCTGAGCAATTCAGTGAGACCTTGTCTCTAAAATAATTTTTAAAAATTAGCCAGGTATGGTGGTGCCGCACCTATAGTTCCAGTTACTTGGAAGACTGAGTCAGAAGGATTACCTGAGCCCAGTGGGTGGAGACTTCAGTGGCTGTGAGCATGCCACTGCACTCCAGCCTGGGTGACAGCAAGACTCTGACTCAAAAAAATTTTTTTTCACTACAGTGTTCTTCATATTATTGAAAAACACAGCCTATCTTTCCTGTAGTGGGAAGAATTGGCTAAATACATTCTGATATAATGCATATAATACACAAAATGAAACTCTACTCTAGTACTAAAGTCATGTTGATGATCATATTTATATAGAAAGATACTCATATAATAAAAAAGCATGCTACAACCATTATGAATCAATAGAAATGCCTAGAAAAATATATTTTTAAATAAAATACAGATTTTATTCTGATTTCACCACTTTTTCTTTTCTAGGATACTGAATTTCATTGACATATCTTCTTGAGCTCCTCCATCTGTGAGAGTTTCTTATTCTTTTCTGTTTTTCATGACCTTGACACTTGAAATTTTTTTTAGATTATCTTTGAATAAAGATTTGTCTGGTGCTTTTTTCATTATTAGGCAGACATGATGAGTTTTGGGGAATAACACCAGGAAGGTGAAGTGTTGTTTTCACCTCATCATATCTTGAGGTACATGACAGTAACATGACTTTTTGCTGGTGATCTTAACTATGATTGCTTGGTTAAGGTGATGTCTTCTAGTTTTGTCAAGCAGCCTGGCTATAGAGTCTATGCTGTTAGCTGTTTCTCTGTAACATGGATCTCCTAATTTCTCACCTTAAGAATTCTCCATCTAGTTGTTTAAATAAGATGAGCAATATAGAATTTTCTTCCTAGACAAAATTGTTCTGATGACAGGAAAGAAATAGGTTTACCCCCTGTTGAGTAATTTTTTTCTCTTTTAATTTTCATTTTAAAATAGTGGGGTAGAATTCAGGGGGATGTACACAAATATTCATTGTGCAAGTACCCTTGTTGATGAGGTGTGCTCCCACTACCCCAGGCAGATATCAATCCCATCTCCCACTCCCTCCCTCCCGCAGTTTCCTGCTACTGTCAATTCTTTTCTTATAGTACTACAGTAGTTGTTCAAGGTCCATTTATGTGAGAGAAAATGTGATACTCAGCTCTTTGTTTCTGTGAGAGATCACTCAGTATTATAAACTCTAACTCCATCCACATTGCTGCAAAGTTTATGATTTTGTTCTTCTTTATGGCTGTGTAATATTCCATTACGTATAGGTACTACATTTTTTTTGTCCAGTCCTCTTTTTTTGTTGGGCAGCACACTTGGTTCCATGTTCTTGCTATGGTGAACAATGCTGCGATAAACATACATGTGCATGTATATTTTCAGAGAGTGATTTGAGTTCTTCTGGGTATATTCCCAGTAGGGGGCTAGCAGGGTCATAAGGAAGATCGATTTTTAGAACTATTAGGTATCACCACACTGATTTTCGCAGAGACTGAAATAGTTTATACGCCCACCAACAGTGTAGAAGTGTTCCCTTTTCGTCACATCCTCTCTAGCATCTGTTATTTTTTGAGTTATTGATGATGGTCATTCTGACAGAAGTTAGGTGGTATCTCAGTGTAGTTTTAATTTGCATCTCCTTGATGACTAGTGAGGCTGAACATTTTTTCATGTATCTGTTATCTGCTCGTATGTCTTCTTTTGAGAAGTGTCTATTCATATCTTTTACCCTCTTTGTAATGGGGTTGTTTGCTTTTTTCTTTTCAGCATGTTTGAATTCCTTGTAGATCCTTGATGTTAGGTCTTTGTCAGACATGGAGTTGGTAAATACTTTTTCCTCATCTGTGGGCTGTCTCCCTGCTCTCTTAATGGTTTCTTTAACTTTGTAGAAGCTTGTCAGTTTAATGATGTCCCACTTGTCTTTCTTATCTTATTAGAGATAAGAAAGGAATTGTTTGCCAGTTCCAACTTCCATAAGAGTGCCTACTGCATTTTCTAAGGTTCTTACAGTTTGAGGTTTTACATTTAGGTCTGTGATCCATTTAGAGTCAATTTTTGTTTATGGGAATAGGTAGGGGTCCTGTTTCAATCTTCTGCATGTGGTCAGCCAGTTTTCCTAGCACCATTTACTGATAGATTCTCCTCTCCCCAGTATTGGGTGGTGAAGGCTTTGTGGAAGATGAGTTGGTTGAGAAATTGAGATTTTGCTTCCAGAATCTCTATTCTGTTTCACTGATCCACATGCCTGTTCCTGTACCAATATAAGGCTGTTTTGATGATTGTAGCATTATAATAAAGTTTAAGTCTGGGAGTGTGATACCTCCTGCTTTTTTTTTTTTTTTTTTCTGAGGATTGTTTTGGCTATTCTTGGTTGTTTATGTTTCCATATGAATTCCTGTATTGTTTTTTTTAGGTCTGAGAAGAATGTTGCTGGTAATTTGATGGGTATTGCATTAAATCTGTAGATTGCCTGAGGTAAAATGGACATCTTCACAATGTTGATTCTTCCAGTCAATGAGCATGGAATTTTTTCCACTTGTTTGTATCATCTTTGATTTCTTTGAGCAGTGTTTTGTAGTTTTCATTGTAAAGGTCTTTCACATCTCTGGTTAGAAAGATGCCAAGGTATTTCATATATATATTTTTTTGTGGCTATTGTAAATGGAATTGTGCCTTTTATTTGGTTTTATGTTTGTTTATTATTGGTGTATAGAAATGTGATTATCTTTTGCACATTTATTTTATATCCTGAGACTTTGACAAAGTCCTTTATCAGTGCAAAGAGGTTTGTGGCAGACTCTCTTGGGTTTTCAAGGTATACAATCATGTTGCCTGTAAAGAGAGATAACTTGACTTCCTCTTTTCCTATTTGGATACCCCTGATCGCCTTCTCTTCTCTGATTGCTCTAGCTAGGACTTCCAAAACTACGTTGAATAGGAGGGGTCAATGTGGGCATCCTTGTCTTGTTCCAGTTTTCAGGGGAAATGGTTCCAAGTTTTGTCTGTTTAGGAGTATGCTGGCTGTGGGTTTCTCGTAGATGGGTCTTACCATTTTGAGGTATGTTCCACCTATACCTAGATGTTCGAGTGTTTTTATCAGGAAGGGGTGCTGGATTTTATCAAAAGCTTTTTCTGCATCTAATGATATAATCATGTGGTTTTTGTTTTTACATCTGTCGATGTATTTAATTACATTTATAGTCTTCCAAATGTTGAATCAGTCTTGCATCCCAGGGATGAAGCCTACTTGGTCGTGATGGGTGATTCTTGAGATGTGTTGTTGAATCTGGTTTGCTAGAATCTTGTTGAGAATTTTAGCATCTATGTTCATCAGAAATATTGGCCTGTAGTTCTCTTTCTTTGTTGGGTCTTTACCTGGCTTGGGTATCAATGTGATGTTAGCTTCATAAAATGGTTTGGGGAGAGTTCCATCTTTCTCAATCATGTGAAATACTTTCAATAAGATTGGTATCAATTCCTCCTTGTATGTTTTGTAGAATTCTGCTGGAAAACCATCTGGTCCAGGTCTTTTTTTTTGTAGGTAGGTAGACTCTTACTTTGAGTCTGTGAGTGTCCTTTCTAGTGAGATGAGTCTCATAGAGACAATATATTGTTGCCATGATATTTTATCCATTTTGCCATTCTATGTCTTTTCAGTGGTGCATTTAGTCCATTCACATTCAGGCTAATTATTGAAATGTGAGAGTTTATCCCTGTCATTAGGTTCTTGTAAAGATGTTGTTTTCCTGTTTGTTTGTTATATTTCTTCTGATTTTGGGGTTGATTTGTGTGTGTTTTCAATCTTTTTCCTGCACTCTTGTGAAGAACATTGTCATTCTTTTTTCCCTTTCTTCTGTGTTTAATACCTTCTTAAGTGTTTCTTATGGAGCTGGTCAAGAAGCAGCATAAGTTCTTAGGGATTGAATGTCTAGGAAAGATTTTAATTCTCCCTCACTGCTGAAGCTTAGTTTATCTGGGTAGGTTATTCTTGGTTGAAATTGATTATCTTTGAGAACTTTGAAGTTTGGGCTCCAAACTCTCCTAGCCTGAACTGTTTCTGTAGATAAATCTGCTGCTATTCTAATGGTCTTCTCTGGTAGGTAGTTTGACCTTTATCTCTTGCTGCCTTTAGGATATTTTTCTTTTATACCTACTTTGTCTAGGTGAATTATTATGTGTCTAGGGGTTGGTCTTCTCATTTGTTGTCTTGCAGGGGTTCTCTGAACTTTTGTGTTTGAGTGGTTACATCACTGATGAGATGAGGGAAGTTTTCTTGAGTAATTTCATGAAATGTTTGTTTCAGGGTGATCTCTCTCTTTCTGCCTCAGGTAGTCCAATTACTCTTAGGTTCGGCCTCTTGAAGTAATCGCTCATCTCTTGAAGGTTTGTTCTGTCTTTTAAAGCTTCTTTTCTATGTTTTTGACAGTTTGGGTTAGTTCTATATTTTGGTCCTCAAGATCTGAGATTCCTTCTTCTGCTTGGTTAATTCTGCTTTCCTTGGTTATCAGTTTGTTATTTATTTCATTCACAGTATTCTTTACTGCTGTTATCTCAGTTATCAACTCCTTCTTATTTTCCTCTTGTCTCTCCTCAATTCTTTTTAATCTCTCTATTAATGTCTTGATGTCTTGGTTTGTAGTTTGAGACCAGTCATTCTGGGGCTTTTAATTGTTTGTGCTCCCAAATCTGTTTACTCAGTGTCTGACCTCCAGGGGTCTGTGAGAGACCCATATTCTTCTTTTGGTTTTTCTTCATTTGTGTAGATTTTTCTCCCCACTTTTCCCCTCACTTCTTTAATTCTGTTTTTCAGGGATGGCAGGGTTGCTTTTACTTCTTTTTGCTCAGTCTCGTATTCTTCCTTATGTGGATCCTCTGGCTTTGTTCACTTCTGAAGCTGGACTGTGGGTTGAGTGCTGTACTTTTTGCAGTTTTGAGATTTAGTTGGGGGAGCTGTGATTCAGAATCTATCTGCAGATCTCAGTATCCACCGACAGGTGTATGGGCACCCTGAAACTCATTTCCCACTGCCTTACAATCTGTCCATGCAGTGGGAGTTTAGGTTTGCTCCCTGGAACAAAATCAGGTAAGAAAAAAGAAAATGATGGAAGAAGAAAGGGTGGAGTTAAGAGGAAGGTGGAGTGAGAGGAGAGTAAGGGGGCGGGGGGGGGCGGGGAAGCAGACAGACATACTAGCTAACAAATGAAAAGAGATACAAAGACAGAAAAGAGAAAAACAAAAACAAAAACTCCCCAGAGCATACAGGTAATCACACAAACACACAGTCCAATAAAATCCTGCCTATTTTTGTAGACTTCCCCTACACAAATAGGGGGTCTAAATAATAGAAAGAAGAAAGAAAAAAAATTAGTAAAATAACAAAAGCAAAGCAAGTATGAAAACATTATCAAAACCTGAATGAGAGGGGGAAAAGAAAAAGCAATCTAAAGTGAGCAAAACAAATGTCAAAAAATAAAAATAAAAAATAAAAACAAGGAATCAGACTGGTGCTGAAGTCCTTCCTGTATGCCCAGAGTCCCTTCAGCTCTGCTCTCTAGCCCCTCCCCTCTGCTCTCATCACAGGCAGACAGGGTTGCTATAGTTTGGGTAGGTTGCCACAGGCCTACTTTGGGAGGGGGGGTGGGTCAGATCTATGTTCACTTGGCTTGCTGCCTGTCAGGTCTGCCACACAGATCTGAGTTGTTTGTGTCTGATTCAGCCTGGGGGAAGGGCTTCTGTCTCCCCTGGTTTGATGAGATTACCTTAGGCAACAAGTTGGAGGTTGTGCAGAGGTGAGCGGGGCAATGCAAATCTCTGCCTGGTTCTAGGTCAAAGAAAATGGTGTGGTGGGCGGCTCCTCACTGGGCATGGACTCCTCTCTGACTTTCCCTATCCTCTCGCCACTGATCAGATCCAGTGCTCCAGTTGATCCATTATGACAGGCGATGGTGTGGGCCAGGCGCCAGGTGATGAGAATCAGCTGGATTCAGCAGGCTTTTCTCAGGCACATTCCGGCAGCAGCAGCAGGTGCGTTCCCACAGCAGCAGTCGCTCCTGCGCAAGATCTTGCCGGCTGCGCTCCAATCTCAGGGTGGTGGGGGCTTGCAGTTGCCCTCAGAGGAGGAACCTGGGTGCACCCAAGTATCCCCTCAGATGGACTTTCACGCTCCCACCAGCGCCTGCCCACTCAGTCTTTATTAACACTTGCCTCCACAGATCTCTTACAGACTGACCTGTTGGTGGCCATCTTAAGCTACGCGCCCCCTTCCTTTCTGGAAACATGGTCACTTGACTCATTTCTGACTCCCATCAGATTTTCCCTGTGCCCAATATTCCACTTTTGTTCATTCTCTGTAAAAAGACCACTACGAAAATCTACCTCTAACATTATCACTTGGATGGCTAAAAATACTGAGTTAAATAAATACTAAAATTTGATTAGATGAAAAAATTTTTGAAGTGCTAATTTCCTTAATTTATAGAAAACTGCTATTAATATTTAACAAAAAATTGGGCAAGTGTTATGTTCAGATAATTTATAGTAAGGAATACAAATAATGTCATCTATAAACATTTGAAATGATGTCCAAGTTTTTTCTTAATAAGATAAATGTAAATTAAAAATGTAATACACTAACATTTAACACTCTTAGGGTAGCAAAGACCGGAATTCTTGTTTATAACTATGTTGGCAATGGTTGGGAAAAACAGATACTTCTCATTGTTTATGGAAAAAATAAATTGGTAGAACTGCTACTGAAAGAAATTAGACATTATCTCTCAAACAGAAGTGCAATTTTTGGATGCAGTAATTGCATTTGCATATTAGGGCTTCAATATACATCACATGTATATAATAAATATTGTAGATATGCCAACACATACATAAAATTATTTTCATATAGGAATATTATTTGTATCAAGAGACTAGAAATAGTTAAGTAGCTTTATGTGTACCAGTAAAAAAAAAATCTTCAGAATATTTGGCAAAATTAAAAAATAAAAACAAGCAGCAAAATGATGTATAAGGTTGCTGCTGCTTGAATTAGAAGTTAAGACTACTACCTAGCCCATTTGGGCTTCTCAAAACTTTGAATCAACAGGAAAAGGAGAGTTACCATGTTGGCTAAGTTGATTGGCCCTGAATACCATGGGGAAATTGGACTAACACTCTACAATGGAGATAGGAAAGATTGTGTCTGGGATGCAGAAGATCCCAGAAGGTACCTCTTAGTATTACCATGCCCTGTGATTAGGATCAATGGAAAAATACAACAATACAGTCTAAACAGAACTGCAAATAACCCAGACCCTTCAGGAATGAGGGTTTGTATATATATACATATATATGTACACATAAATATACATCTCTCTCTCTTATTTCCTTGTTATGTAACATTATGACACTCTTGGGTCTCTAGCTAGCTAACTGCGTATCTTGGGATTTGTCAGCCTCCATAGTCATGCAAACTAATTCCTTAGGATAAATCAATTTATATGGGAGGTGCCAAAAATATATACACATTTTAAGATATGTTATCTATGTGTTACTTTTCAGAGTTGAATTAAATTAGGGTAATAATGTGTAGCATGACGTTCATGCATACGTGCATATCCTCTATTGACTCTGTTTTGCTGGAGAACCCAGGCTAATATACATTGGAAAAGTACCAAAGTAACAGAGATAACACCTGACTCTCAGTGATTCTGTGTTTTCTCTCTATAAAATGAGGGACCTACACTAAAAACTAAATGTTTTCTTTCAGCTGTAACCTTCTGTACAATACAGTAATTTCTTTATAGATGATCTCTCAATTTTTTCTCCTGAGGTCAAGTTCTATTTTTCTCTCTGCTTACTGGTTATTTTCCCTAAAATTACAGTTTGTTTAGTATGCTCCAAATTGACCATGTCTAATAAATAAGCCATCTCCCTTCTTCTGCTATTTTCTAAGTCACCAGGTTCTTGTTTTAGGAGTGATCACATTTGCGATTGTCTATTCTCTCTGGGCAAAGTAGTACTTTGATTATTTGTGATGACAATCAAATAAACATTAAGTAATACCAAGAGAATAAGCATATTAAAGGGTTTGTGCGCGCTCTCTCTCTCTCTCTCTCTCTCTCTCTCTCTCAATTCTTTATGAAGTACAATATCAAGTAACATAGAATACTACATGGGATCCTTCAATTTTCTGAACAGTTTTAGGTTCAGATAATGGGGAAAGGGTTACATATGGCAAATGGTTGCTGCAGCCTTGCAGGCAGGCAGGTCTCTGTGGAGATTACTAATCTGCAACTGTGCTAAAAAGAGACCTTTCAAGACCTTTTACTCTTTTATTCAGAAAAAATATGGACCCACAGAGATATGAATTAGCAATCTTCTCTAACCTCAGTATATGTGATTATGAATAGTTGATAAAACTTTATCTTACTGTTAATTACCTGTGTTTCCCATAAGAAGAAAATGATTGCTTTTTGATGGTTTCAGAGGATGCTATTGTGAATAGAGGATAGCAGATGTTTTTACTGGTCTGGCCAGGCCTGGGCTGATCTGGAGTTCCTGAGCAAATAGAATAGGTTGGGCATGTCAGCAGGTGTTCAGCAAAGAGGCATGGTTGTGTAGTGGAAGACCTGTGCCAGTCAAGGTAGAAAAGCCTTTAGTGCATGCAGGCAGGCTTGGGTGTGGGGAAATTGAAAGACTGCCTGGTGTGTCAGCTTCCAGGTCACAGGTGGCTGCTGAAAGCCTACACAGAGGGGTCCAGGTGCTGGTGTGGCAGGAAACCTCCAGAGCAAAAAAGCTGCATGTGAGTAGGGTCCTGGTTTCAACATCTAAAGGGCTGAAGAAAAGTTATTTCTAGGCCTAGAATGCACCAAGATCTCGGAGGAACTATGTCTTATCTAGGCTGGTGGCTGGGACAGACTCTACTGGTAGTCTGCACACTCATACAGGCATGTCAGCAGGTGGTCAGCAAGGAGGCACCCACCGCTGGCCTGTGTAGGAAATTTCAGAAAGCCTCTTCCTCCTACAATGTCTCTCCAATGCCCTGTACTGAGAATGGTTAACATTGTGTTCACTTTAAAGTAAAAGGCTTAAAGGAATCTCTGGTTTACCACAGAGCATATAGTGAAGGGTGAATCAGGGATGAGAAGCAATAAATTGATAACTGGAACATAAGCTATAAAATCAGTTATCTCTGTCTCATTAAGATACAATTTTTTTCTGTCATATTTGGTCTGAAGAAACGACAGACTTCCCTTATAGGGAGTGGTATTTCCAACTGATTAACCAGAAATAAGCAGGTGTTGCTTCACTTCGTAATAGCTGAGTCATTTTGTAATAGCCGAGTCCAAGTTTGAATACAGATCCAAGTTTTATTTGTGGAATTATATTTTAAATGTATTGAGCATCACTTTTTGTGTTGGTCTATTCCAGAGCAGAGAGAAACTGCAGTTTACAGAATTTGACATCAAGAAAGCATTTGAATCATCATCCAGATAGTCTTTTTGTGGGTGGTAAGATTTTTTAAACTCATGTTTATTGGTGTTTTGTGTCTCTCTTAATCTTTCCTAACAAATCTATTTTTCCTCCCTTGTCAATAAGTAAGTGTGCTCCCACCGCAGGCTAAAACACTTCAGCACTTTTCCAGTACTTCAGATTTTTATTCCTTCAAGGCACTTGGTCTTATTTCTTGTAAGCTTTGGAGAGAACAACTGGTCCTTTTTGTCTCAGCTTGACTCTGATTTTCTTTAGTTTGTGTGTCTAGAGAAGGTGTCTTATAGATTTGAACATGTCCAGTGCTTTTTAAAACATGCTAAGCCTAACCCGTAAAGTTTGATTTTTAGTCTTCCTTTTTTTTAAATACATATTTTTAATTTTAAAATTGTGGGGTACAGTTAAGGGTTAGGTATACAAATATGCATTGTGCAGGTACCCTTGTTGATGAGGTGCGCCCCCCCGAGTCCCCAGACAGATATTGACCACCAGAGGCTCACCCTCTCCCAGAGGTGCGAGCCTGCCTAGTCTTCCTCTTTTAAAGTATATGAAATGCTATTGCCTTGGAGTCAAATAATGGGAGATATCAGTACCTTTTTATTCTTCACTGGACTCATTTTCATATGCCTTTGTGTCCATAGCTGGGAGTCACATCCTGCACAAATTTGATCTCATTAGCCTGATAGGTGCAGTGACTTCCTACCCCTTTTTACTATGGAGGAGACACTAGGTTGCTGTGAAGTGGATGAATGGGTTTGGAGCCAAATTAGGCTAATTATGCTATTTTCTGTAACCCGAGGGACAATTGTTTATGTATGTGAAAATGTTTTGCACAAGGTGGAAAAACTAAATTGTGAAAATGCTGCACAGGAACATTGGATAATTATCTTGAGGGTGACAGCGATGATTCTGAGGACTAGGATATTTAGCGATACAGTAGGTAAGCCTCTTCCTGGTCAACAATTTCTAGAGACTGTCCACATTAAACTTATACTTTCTGCTTCCCAGGAAGAGTAGCTCAGACTTCCTCTTAGCTCTTCTCTCCTGCTGTTCTCTTTTCTGTACTATGTCATCCATGGCATTTTTGTGGGATCTAAATAAAACAGAAGATAATACGATTTTAGAGCAGCTGGTTTCTGGGTCAACTTTGGAGACTCATTTTTAGTAAGCTTCCAATTCAATAAAGCAGGGTGAAATATATTTATATTGATTTAAAATGACAGAGCAAAATGAGAAGAGTTATAATTTAATAGATCCAAGAACTATTGAAGAGGAAAATTACAATAGCTAGTTGGAACTGACATTGATTCACACTGAAGTAAAAAGATGTACATATATTTGTGAACCCATGTTAACCAGTTAGCCAATATTTCATCTTCAAAATAGATTTTATAGTACACTTTCCATGTGTAACTATGTATAAGGTTGATGAGTTTATTATTTGTGGACCACAACCTACTTATGAAGCTCCTGCTTTGAGCTTGATGCTTTAATCTCCATAAATTGTCTTCAGTTTTTAGATGAGGAAAACTAAGTGTAGGTTAGCACTTTATGCACAGCGGCATATTGACCAAAACTACATCCAGATCTATCTTTAACCTTGTTTCTTTCACTCTACCCATTTTAAAATATAAAACATAGTGATTATTATTATAAAACCACATGGGTAGGAATAATATGTTGAATTAAGTAAGAAGAAATTGTCCTCCATAAAGACAATGATCATAGGACAATAATTCCCAAATGGAAATATACAGATTTCTTTGCAAGTAAAACCTAACTTATGTCATTCCAGCATTGATTTAAATTATTTTAACATTATAAATTCACAAAGACAAAATTAAGTATAAATTTCTTATATGTTTATTCTTACTCCACTTAAAACCAAATGTATAAATTAAGTACTAACAAAATTACAAACTAATGAGAACCAATTTAGAAACACTAGGTAATGCACTATATCACATTTTGTGAAAATCAAGTTTTTCTTTGCAATGAGAATGTGTTATTGTTTGCTAAGAATTTTGTTCTTTAACATTCAAAATACTTACATGTTTTGGATTGAATCAGGCCTCTGAGCTCTTTGTGCTTTTTGAGTTATGTCAGACTTTTATTTTGTGTACTCTCTTAGCCTGTTTTGTGCTTCTGTGGCAGAATACCCAATACTAGGCAATCTATAATAAGTAGAAATGTATTGACTCACAGTTCTGGGAGGTTCAATTTCAATGTCTAATGAGAATCTTTTTGTTGTATCATCATGTGGTGGAAGGTGAGAGTGGAGAAGAGAGAGAGAGAGAGATATTGGCTGAGATTATTTATTTAGTTCCTAATATGGGAAATTTGGCACTGTTATTCTGTCTCATCACAATACATTCATTTATTCCATTGATTCCAATATTTCACATCACACTATTTGCTTATATTAATTTTTAGTGAATTAATACATAAAGAATAACAGTAGTTTTATTCAGTCCTGAGCCAAGTAATGTACTGTTTATATCTGTTAAAAATTTTGTTTTTCTAGATTTAATGATGACTTGTATAATTGATTTCTTTATGTTCTATTTTCTTATCAGTAATTCTTCCCAATCTCACCAACACAATATCATTGTCTATAAGGTCATGTAAGTAATCAATTAGCTCTCATTAGTTCAATTTTCTTTTTCTGAAGATAATCCTTCTGGAGCCCTCCATCTTTCTTCCTCAATCTGGACAGGCTGCTTCTTAGTTCCTACACATGGATCTCACATGTAATGCTTTCTCTGTTAGTTTGGTGCAGCACATCCCTCAGTAGCTTTGTGAGAAAGGGAACATGGAAATGTACTGATTTGAAAATGTCTCGGTGGCTCAGCCTGTAATCCCGTGCTTTGGGAGGCTGAGGTGAGTGGATTTTTCTGAGCCCGCGGGTTTGAGACCTGCCTGGGCAACTTGGCGAGACCTCATCTCTACAAAAAATAAAAAAATTAGCCGGGCATGGTAGCGCACGCCTGTAGTTCCAGCTACTTGGAAGGCTGAGGCTGAAGGATTGCCGGAGCCCAGCAGGTTGAGGCTGCGGTGGCCGGGAGTGTGCCACTGCACTCCAGTCTGGGAGACAGAGTGAGACTCCAACTCAAAAAAAAAAAAAAAGAAAAAGAAAAAGAAAATATCTTTATCCTAATCTTATGCCAATTGGTGGTTACCTGGATTTAATTAAAATTTATCAATGGTTTTTTTTCTTTTTTTCAAATTTGAAGGCAGTCTTTTTTTTTCTTTTAACTAATTACTAGTGCTCAGGTTTACTGTTGAGATGTCTTTATAGTTTTATAGGCAATATAGGTAATCTGTCTTAACTCTTTAACTCAGTTCTCCACATTTCTAAATCTTTTTTTTACTATTTTATTTGTTTATTTTTTATTATAAAGATATGGGGTACAATTCAGGGTTAGGTATATAAACGTGGATTATGCAGGTACCCTTGTTGATGAGGTGTGCCCCACCCTCCTCTAGCAGTTTCCCTCAACTGCCAATCCCATCCCTCCCTCCCCTGACAGTTTCCTGCTACTGCCAATCCCTTTCTTATAGTATTATAATAATTGTTCAAGGTCCGCTTATGAGTGAAAACATGGTACTCTGTTCTTTGTTTCTGTGATAGATCTCTGAGTATGATTAACTCTAAGTCCATCCAAGTTGCTGTGAAGTCCATTTGTTTGTCTTTCTTTATGGCTGCATAATATTCCATTGTGTATATGTACCACATTTTTTCTATCCATTCCAGCTTTGATGGGCAACATGGTTGGCTCCATGTTTTTGCTATTGTGAATAGAACTGCAACAAACATACATGTGCAGGTATCTTTTTTGTAGAATTATTTGAGTTCCTCTGGTTATATTCCCGATAGGGGAATTAACTCAAAACCACATTGAGATACCACCTAACCCCAGTAACAATGGCCATCATTAATAAAACAAGCAACAACAGATGCTGGCGAGGATGCAGAGAGAAAGGAATGCTTCTACACTGCTGGTGGGAATGCAAACTAGTGCAACTTCTTTGGAAGACAGCGTGGCGATTTCTGAAAGAACTAAATATTTTATGTGCATTTTTAAATTTTTGTCACTCTCTGAAATGTTCTACTATTCTTATATTTTTTTCTCTTATCAACTTTTTTCTTTTCATTTTTTATGGAGTTTTAAATTTTTCTTATGTTTGGATGCTTTGATTAACTTTTTCCCATTTCTTTAGTTCCCAAGATATTTATGCAGTTTTAATTATCATCTTTTAAATAAAACACTGTTTTTATTATGTGCACTGTCTTACATTATCTCCCTTAGCATATTAATTGTACTTTGTTGAAGTTTTATTTTGCTCTTTGCATTATTTTTATGTGTTGGTTAAAACCTCTGTGACGTTAAAAACTTTCCTCAAATGACTAGTGTTCTTAGTGGTTTATTCATAGTTAAGAGAGAAGCACTAATAAATGATAGAAAGCTCTGAGTGTGATCAGAATGTTCCAAGTGGTGGGCTTCTTTATAGGTCGGATTTCTCAGTCTCAACTTCTCAATATTTAGAAGTTGTCTCAAAATTGCCAGTCTCAGTTGCGAAAATTGGCAATCAATATTGTCAGCAATATTGACATCCTAGGCTGCATAGTTTTGTTCTCTGTCCTCTGCATTGTAGGAGGTTTAACAACATTCCTGGCTTCTATCCACTAGATGCCAGTAGCATCCCTCCCAGTTGTGAAAACCAAAAATGTCTCTAGGTATGGCCAAATGCTTTCTGGGGACAATATTGCTGGAGCTGAGAATCATTGCTATACAGTGATAAAGTAGAGGTCTGGTCATTTTGCTCACTTAACCATTTTGGGGGGATGCTGCCCAAATGTTAGCTTCTATCTGTATTGGTTGTGATTTTCCAGGGAAACAGAACCAATAGGGTGAGAATAAGTGGAATAAGTGAGTGATTGCGTGTCTGTGAGTGTGTGTGTGTGTGTGTGTTTGTGTGTGTGTGTGTGTGTGTGTGTGTGTGTGTGAGAGAGAGAGAGAGAGAGAGAGAGAGAGAGACATTGATTTAGGGAATTGACTCACACAATTATAGAGGCTGAGAAGCCCCACAGTCTTCAGGGTACACAAGCAGATTAGAAACCCAAGGAATAGTTGATACTGAAATCTGAGCCCAAAGGTAGTCTGCTTGTAAAATATCTTCTTTTAAAAAGAGGACA